>CM039469.1:8033618-8228878 GCA_022433065.1 Begonia loranthoides
TCTCTCTGAAAATCACCTTTTACAAGCTAAGCCACAACAACATGGCCATGTGAATGTCCCATAGAGAAGCCAAAATTCCAAGAGCTATAGCCTATAGAAATCCAAGCAAGAGATGCAATTGAATCATCACTTTCTAGGTGTATTTGCCTTTTCATATTAACCTCTCCTTTTGTTTTTCACAAAAGTAAAGACCCATCATTTTCAACATAAAAAAAAGATAATTGTTTTGCCTCCATACTTTGTTAACTTCAATCTTCCTTAACATATCATATATTTGATCATGGAATATTACATTATATTGTTATTAGAAAAATCTGTAGGTACGCGGTCACTTTACGTCAATCCCCACCCATTATAATAATTTTAGATTCTAATGTACTAATTGGCACCTAATACTTAGTGACATATAGTAACATTCTCATTTTTTTCTCCTAAAGTTAAGAAAACACATGACACACGTGGTCTCCTACTTTGTGAAGGCAAGAATGACCTAACATTCTTTTGAATGCATTCAGACAGAAGGCTGGCACAAGTGTTACGGGCATAATTTATTTTAGTTTTTTGTTTTCATTTACATATATATATATATATTTTTCCATTTTCCATAAAAGAGCCAAATGAAATCATAGTTTCATGTCCGATTTTGAATTAGAGACGTTCAATTAGGTAATTATAAGGCCCAACCCATACCAAAGGAATTACACAATTGTACATCAGTTGATGAATGTGGAGGTAGATGTAAAATTTTTCTATGAATTTAATACAACACATTTTGGAGTTAAACTAAAAAATAAAACTATGCAAATTTTGACACAGAAATAATAATATGATATTAGCTTAGACTGAAACTTCAAAACACCTATCCCCTAAGACTTACTTGTTTAATGTTTTTTATACCATGATTTAAGGGAATCGATGATGAAGCGTGAGAGGCATCTACTTGACATTTTTATAAAATGATGTCATTGCAATGCAACTCATGCAAAGGCATAATTAAAACAATAAGAGAAACATTCTCTCAAATGGAAAGGAATTGAGATTCCAAATTACAACTATTTAAGATATATAAATTAGAATATTTTAGAACATTATTTGCATTAATGTAATGTTTAGTTGGGTTAAAGGAGAATATTGTTTGAGTTTTAGCTTTTAGGAGAATATAACCAAAAGCAAAGGGAATTTCTTTATTATCTATTATTATTAGGTTATATACCCAACTTTGATTGCCAAAATAATTAAGCGAGTTCATGCATTTGCTTCAAAATAAGAACGTGTCGACTGCGTAAAGTCGACAACCTAAAAGTTGCTCCTCGTTTTGAAAGGAAAAAAATAAAGAAATAGTAGAAAACATGTCACTAAACGGGATCGCTATGAGCTATTCTAAACATAATATGTTTTGTGAAAACCATTCTATGGTTTTTGAAAATAAAGAACTACTCTAATTTCTCGAATTAGAAAGAATCAAACTAAAAATATCGTTTTTTCATTGTTAGTCTGGTTTCAAAAAGAGCTTTTGAAAACTTATAACACACCCTAAAAACAATTAATTATGCTAATACGTTTCTTCAAGATCATATAAATATTAGTAATATCATGGACAATTGTAATGTGCTTAACCTAATCAAGCCTACAGACTTTGTTGGTCCTCTTACATATGTTTGGAAAGCCCACTTCTGAACCCATTAGAAATGTGTAGCCTTCTAAAAATATTTATATAAGCCTACTAATTTTATTAAAATTATTTATTGAAAATAATTTGTGATCTTTAGATTAAAGAACCAAGAAAAGGTAGGGTTTGAGGGGTGTTGCTCAAAAGACTTACCCAAGAGAACTCACACCAAACAACTAATTTCCACGCTCCTATCTCATTTTGAAATAATTTGGGTTAGAAACTCGATAAATTTGATTAACTAAATAATTAATTTTGCTTTCGAGTATTTTCCTATATATAGAGCTTGTATCGTACTTGAATAGTCACATTGTCATGTGTCTCACTATAACCTCTATATAATGTAGTATTTTTTTTTATTAATGTCTCGAGTCATTTATCTTTTATACTTAAAAATATCATGATCATTCATATAATGTGTTCCTTTTAAGTCTAATTTCATATATAATAATTTCCACATAGACACGAATGCAAAAGAAAAATTTTAGTGTAAGAACAAATTATGATCTGATTGATCAATTTAGAATATATTAAAATAAGTATCAAGGTCCTATCATACTTGTGCTTGAACAATATTGATAAACCTAATAAAATTTTCATTGATGCATCAACTACTAGATCATTTGATTAATAACAAGTCAACCACTAGATAATTTTTACTAACAACTTAAATATTGAACTATGAAAAATAAACGACGCAAATATTACCGTTACTTGTTGAAAGAAACATTACTACGAAGACAATACCTAAACATTACTCTCTGCAAATTCTAATTTTATTTCAATTTTATGCTAAAATCGCAATAATGAAAATAATATTACAGCGAAGATGATTCCAGGAAGTTCTGATATGGTTTTCTCGTCGTCGAAAACAATTTTCACGTTTTTTAGTTTTCCAAACATCTTTTCGTCATCGAAAACAATTTCCTCCTCTCGATTTCAGTGTCCAATTCTCATCACCATATTTTCTTTCCTCTTTCTAGTCCGTCATCGTCGTCCAATGCTCATCACCAGTGTCTCACTTTTCGCAAAGGAAAGTAATCTTTCTGCTATGGAAACAACGAAGGAACGTTGTCGTTTTGCAAGCCAAACATTGTCATTTCGCAGTGGAATGTCGTCGTTCCCTAGTGGAATGTTGTCTTTCTATTGCGGAACGATGACATTCTGTGTGTGAAAAGTAATGTTTTAAAACTATTTAGTGGATAGACAATGTTCTGTGGGGAATGACTACGTTCCGTCACAGAAAGAAAACGTTCCGCAATAGAATGAAAAAGTTTTTAATGGAAAACGTAACCCTGATGTTTGCTTCGTCTATTTCCTATAGCTTAGTGTTTAAGTTATTAGCAAAAATTATTTAATGATTGACTTGTCATTGACCTTATAATACAACTGTTGAGTTCTTAATTTTCCCAATAAAATAGTTACAAAATCTTTATCATGAATTTTTTGGTCTTATTCTTAACGAAAAATGACAAATCAACCATCATCTTTTACTGTTAATGACAAACCAACCATCATCCTTTTTTCGCTAACAAATTAACCACTGAAATATGGAAAAATGATGCCGCTAACATCAATGTCACGTTTTTCGTTAAATGCTTTGACGACGAACCGCGGTGGTTGTCATGAGACTGCAGCGATTTGACGATGAACCACAGCAGTCTGTCATGAGACCGCGGTGGATTGACAATGAACTATAGCTGTTTTTCATGAGACTGCGGCGGTTTGTCTTGAAACTGCCGCGGTTTGTCATCAAACCGCCGCAATTTCATGACTCGCAGTTTGTCTAAAATCTTTGATCGCAAATTTGAAGGCTTAAACCAGCGATTTTGAGTACAAGAAATGTGGGTCACAGGGGTCGTAGCCAAAGTTATGGTCCTTTGATATATTACGAACTGCGGCATTTCACCAATTCTGACACTGCAGCAGTTTGTCATGAGACTGTTGAGTTTGTCATGAGACCGCTGTGGCTTGACGACGAATCGCGGTGGTCTCACGACGAACTGCAGCAGTCTCATGACAAACCGTTGCGATTCGTCTGCAAATAAAAAAAATTCATTGTCTTCTTCTTCTTCATACAAAATCCCAGATAAATTGTATTTTTTTCATGGACTGTAAAACAATTATAAATCATCCGAAAACTACAAACATTAACATTCTTTTACAAAATCTTCTAAATTATAAAACCCGAAATCTTCTAAATCCATTCTTTTACAAAATCCAATCCAAAATCTTCTAAATGCGTTCTTCATGGATATTAACTCTTTTCCATTGAAAATCTATTCTAAAATTACGAGTTCTTTTTATTTTTTTCCATGGGTATTTGTTCTTTTGCATTGCGACTTTCAGAAAGTTAACAGTGATATTTGTGGTGGCAAAAAAAGGACGATGGTTGGTTTGTCACTAACAGTAAAGGATGATGGTTGATTTGTCATTTTCCCTATTCTTAAATATTTTATTTTATTTGTTTTGAGAAATAAATTAATTATATTTTAAATCACATCATGCACCTAGTAGAAAGTAGATCTATCAACTAGGGCGGTTGGTGATTCACGTAGATATGCAACGTCGACTCCAATTTTTGGCATCCTATTTTTTCTTCTCCATTCTAAATTCAAATTTTCTCCTACTCAGTAAATACATCACATATCCTCCAATTTTCACTTCAATTTCTCAATTGATCTCTTTTTCTATTAGTCTATCATTGTAAAACTCGTCAAAATTTTTAACAACAAATTCCAAGTATAAATTTTTCTCGTTATAATCGGTCATGATATTGAAAAATTAGCCTAAATTACCGCGTAACAGACATGTGTGAAATTTGGGTCTATTGGTTAAAATTGGTAAATTTGAAAATTTCTGAGTGATAAATTAATTGGGGAAACAGAATTAGTGAATTAATTTGGACTAATAATCGTTGTCAAGCGATGTTCGGAATAAGTCGGGAGTAGGAAATAAGTTGATTAATATATGACATGTATATTTAATATATATATTGTAAAATGACAAACTAACTATCGTACTTTGTGGTCAGTGACAAGTCAACAACTAAATTATTTTTGCTAACAATTTAACCACTGAACTATGAGAAAAAGTCACGTTAAATATCGCTGTCACGTTTGCCGTTAAACGTATTGATTTCGTTCCATGGTGAAACACTACACGATCTACCGCGAAACAAAAATTTAAAAATTAACTTTATAATACTGATGTTCTGTGGTGGATCGTATCACATTATGCAGCAGAATGTCAATATTTATAAAAAATTACAACGTTCTGCCGCGAAATGGTGACATTTTGCTGCGGAACATCAACTTTCCATCGGGGAACGACGATGTTCCGCGACGGAACGTCGTCATTCCCCGATGGAAAGTTGATGTGTTCCGCGACGGAACGTCGTGCGTCGTTCTATGTTCCTATGCCCTAGTATATAAGACTCGACTGTGCATTCTGGCGAGTTCACCGTGAGCCACAAAATTCTCGGCGAACATTTGAACTCTTAAACCTTCGTTCCTCATTGTTTAATAGATTCCAATGGATTCTAGGGCAAAGAAATTGACGCTTAAGTGAAAGAGTGGTCCGTAGGGGTGTGCAGAACCGGCCTGGCACCGGAGAATCGGACTGGTACCGGTCAACCAGTACCGAGATTGGTCCATATATATGGATCCGGTTCGGTGCTATCGGGACCGGTTCTACACGGTACCGGTCCTCGGTACACGGTACCAAAGAACCGGTACCGTGTAGAACTGGGCATTTTAAATTTAGGGCAAAATGCAAATCCCGATAGGAAAACAACAATGGAATCGTAGCAACGTTAGGTTGTATTACTCACCGAATCGGAGAAAAAAAAAATTAGGAGAAAGGTCCGAGCCGGGAAGCCCTAAGCTTCCCGAGTTCTCTGCTTCCAGTCGGACGAGAAATGAACCCCGCACTCCATTTTACCGACCACCCGCAGGCTCGCTGGCCTTCGGTCGGAGCAAAGACGCCTCGCGCTCCTCTCTCGGCCGCAACTTGCAGAAGAAGGGGAGGGGAAGAATGAGTGGAAGAAGACAATTTTTGTCTTATTTTCTAAAAAAAATAAGAAATATGATTATATATATACCTGACGTGGGGTAGAAAGGGCACTCCAAAGACAGGTTGACGACGTGGGTTGGAAGAAATACATTGAGTTGTGTGCCAAACATTTTGACGGAGTGATGTAAATTAATAAAACTGATGTGAAGATCATTAAATTAAAAAAGAATAAAACTGATGTACATTGAGTTGGGTGTGTTTGGGACTCGAACCCCAGCTCTGGCTGAAAAAAATATTAAATGGCCTACCATTTTGACGGAGTGGAATATTTGCAAATTATAAAAACAGTAAAATTAAATAGATGTTGTAGATGAATATTTTTAAATTATAAAAACTACAAAACTGATGGATTCCGCCTGCAATTGCCGAAGTCGACTATAAATTTTTAGGACTCGTTTTTGACGAAAGATCTCTCTATTCTCAACCGTTTTGAACATTTTAGGAGTCGTTTACTTATCCTCAGTCAAGCTTAGAGAACGTGTTGTTGAGGTGTCTCATTCTTGGGCCAAAGAGACGAGGTTGTTTAATGTGTGGGACACAGGAACACCAAAAGATAGTGAGTGACGCCATATCACTAGCGCCATCCTCTTCCTCCTCTCTCTCTACTCGCAAGTCCAAGTCAAGCTCCGATCCCACTTCTTTGTATAAAATCACGCTCCGGTCTTTCTCTTTCTTTTCCGTTCTAGCTTCCATGGCTTCCACCTCTGCTAACAACCAAGGTTCTCCTGCCTTCCTTTTTTTTTCTTTAAACTTCATCTTCCTCTGCTTCCCCATCTCCTTCATTTCTTCTTTTTTCTCCCTAATCCCTCTCGCCCATCTTCCTACTTCTCGCCTATTTTCACTTTTTTAGATCAGATGTTGTGTCCAGGCAAAGAAGCAGTGTCCAGCCGCTAGGCAAACTTGTTGAAAACCGTTACCGGACCGGAACCGATACCGAAAAACCCAGTCCAGAACCGGTACCAAAACCGGTCCTCTGTGGGACCGGTACCGGTCTTCCAAAAAGGAGCACCGGTACCGCCGGTCCAGTGCCGGACCGCTGTAAAACTGGACCGGACCGGTACCGTGCACACCCCTAGTGGTCCGTTGCAGCCTCATCCGCAACCATAGGCAGAAATAATGGACTCTGCCCATGAACGCCTTTGGATTGCAACTGATTTTGTTTGTCAATTGCACCGCAATGTACCCCCCACGATGCTAGGTGGAGCACCCGTAGTTGAAGGTCCAACAACCACTGTTGAAGTTGGAGCAACCGCGATTGTCGTTGGAGGACCTGCGGTTGCCCCTGTTAAAGAAGCTGAGGTTGAAGCACAACCTCAACCTCAACCTCAGGCTTGACAATGACTAGCAGCAGGTGCATCAGTTCGTTTCTAACCTGTTATAGTGAGATTCCACTCCCCACTCTTCAAGACACCCGACACCAACGAACGGTGTGAAATCGGTGTTAAACATCTTTCAATTATTGTTTCTAGAAGAGTAGACTTCGAGTCACTAACTGAATATGAAATTGAAGAATTGTTTGAGGAGATTGATTTAGGCATGTTGTGCAGATTGGGTGGAAGTTACTGTGAATACATTGTCAAACTATTTTATGCAAATTTAGAACTATCCACCCAACTATTAGAGGTCCGGGCTTACATGTTTGGATGAGAGTTGAGGCTACCTCCCAAGGATATTGACGTGTTGCTTGGATGTTTGACGGAGGAACCAAGCGATCACTACTACCACATGTCTTGGGAGCCACCTTTTATTAGATGAGGAGAATGTCTGGCAGTGATTAGATTGTTGCACTGTGATCCCGAGATTGGAGTGTACAAGAAGCCAAAGTCCAATAACTTGAATGCCATAGCTCGAGTGATGCACACCATCATGACGCACACCATCTTGCCTCGGGATGGACATCTAGACCATGTTAGCTGCATGGATCTCTATTTGTTGGAAAAGGTGTTCAACAGAAAAAAAGTGGACATCAACTATGTGATTTTGAGTCACATGTACGAGGTGTTGAACAACTTGGCCAAGAGTCTACCATTCAATTGGCTCATTCAGAGGGTCGTTGAGCATTACAGGGTACCGATCTCGGATGAGGAGCTGAGAATCGAAGAGAAGGCCATAGACGTCCACAACAAATTGAAAGTGGACCGAATGAAGCTCAACAAAGTTGAAGGGATATGGGTATGCAAGACTCCATCCAAGCCTATCCCGAATAAGCAAGCTACAGTGTCCTAGCAGCCAGCCCCCCCTTAGTTGTACGACCTCCACCCCTCAGTGGTACAGCCTCCATCCCCCTCAGAGGAATAGCAGCTCCTTCGGAGGAACAACCTCCAGACCTCTACAACACATGGAGGATGATACTTCGTAGCCAATAACTCTGCCCCCTTCTCAATCATCTCATTTTACATCAATGCCTAAGGACATTTCTGGCTGGATGCGCATGATCGAGTATCGACTTGTTCGGATGGAGGAGCTCCATTAAATGGGGCTGCTCCAAATGCAAAAAATGGAGGAGCCACATTAAATAGGGCTGTTTCAAATGCAAAAAATGGAGGAGTAAGCAGAGGAGCGCCATCATAAGATGTTAGTTGAATTGTAGAGAATGGGGTGTAGAGAGCCCCTTTACTATCCTCTCCAACAGCCTTTCAAGCAGCCCCTGTAATAGCCTCTCCAGTGGCCTCTCCATCATTCTCTTCAGCAACTAAAGCCACAGACTGCTTGTAAGTTATTTAGTTTTTATGCAAAGTCCATTATTTACTTAATTTTTTTTGTATGCGACGTAATCAAGTGGCTCAAATTTGCGGCACCTTTGCCCTTAGAGGCCAACCTTCTCCTTCTGCCGTGCTTATGAAGGTGCAAGAGATATTTGCTTCCATTGATCCATCGACAGCCGCGTCGGATGGATCGCAACCTCCGCCACTTAAAACTGTGAGCATGATACGTCTTCGATTTAGTTATCTACGTGTCTGCACTTATTCATGCTTTATTAGGCTAACGATAACTTTTCAATGTTTTTGCAGCCAAGTCAACTGATGGATCTTTTCAAGAAGTATGTTGCTGCAAATACTCGGAAAAACCTAGAGACATGCACAATTCTTTCAGGAATTTTGGTAGGCTTTTTCATTTTGTATCATTAAGTGTTTTGGACTGCTTACTTACAATATTCCGCTTAATGTTTTCATTTTCAAGTCCAAAATGAGTACTACATCATTGAAATCATCTTCCCGAAGCAAGAAGGGATGACAAAAATGCTGAAAATTACATTATGTTACATTAAGTAGTTCAGAAGATGTTATCTTAGTACTCATCCTTGCTTTGCATTCTTTGTATGCAATGTTATGCATTGAACAAAGAAGAATACTTAGGTTCAATTTAAAAAATCGCTGCTGACATTAGGGTGGATTCACATAAGTAAACATCTGGCTTTTCTGGTTTGTCGTTCATGTTTCACCAGTTCTAATGCGTGCTTCATTTGCATTTCAGTCACACCCAAAGCAAACATGTTTTTATGTCGTCCATTGACTTGCACACTTATTACCCTTACCAGCTATTGCTGCCTGAAGCAATTGCGATCGT
Organism: Begonia loranthoides; assembly: GCA_022433065.1. Taxonomy (NCBI): domain Eukaryota; kingdom Viridiplantae; phylum Streptophyta; class Magnoliopsida; order Cucurbitales; family Begoniaceae; genus Begonia; species Begonia loranthoides. The sequence continues at coordinate 8,042,929 of CM039469.1, forward strand.
CGTAGCGCTAACAGACAAAGAGTGATATATCTTTTCCCTTGTGTAGATTCATATTGTTTTCCGCTTATGTGCTGATTTTTTCTTTTGTATTTAAGCTCACACGACATCTTTTGGTGTACGAGTGAAGGGTTAGGGCTGATCCGAGATTGCAAGAAACCTGACTTCCACTATCACGATGATGTACCCGATACAACTCCATTGTTCGCTAAAGCGTCCAACATATACGTGAATCCACCGTTGTCATTTGCGATCACAGATTTGTGGAAGAAATCTCGTAAAAAGGCGGCTTAGTGCAATTGAGATGTGTAGGGATACCGAGATATTGATTTTATTGTACATAATAAAAAATTTATTATCTCTTTATATGTTTACTTAGTGTACTTGGATAGTATATGTTGATGTTGATGTTTTGTTTTATTTATTTGGATAATATCTGTTTGGAAATATTTATTTGGATTTTTGGTTCTCATAATGTCACAGGGGGGATAGACTAAAAAATAAGAAAAACTCTTGCAAAATTTTCAATTTTTTAAAAGAAAAATTGACTCAAACCATTTTATTCATCATTAACAAACAACTAACATATTCATTGCAATAATTTAAGCAACCTGTGCATAACACCGAAATGTATAAGGTAGAGGAATACTAACGTTCCGTCGCGAAAACACGTCATTTTGCAACGGAATGTATAACGTTTCGCCACGGAATGTCAACTTTCCGCCACGGAATGTTGTAATTTTTAATAAATAATGACATTTTGGGGCAGAATGTGATACGTTCCGCCACCAAATGTCAGTGCTAAAACATTAATATTTTAGCATTGACGTTCCACGGTGAAACATGTAGTGTTCCGCCGCAGAACGAAATCAATACGTTTAACAGCAAATGTGATAATGATGTTTGGGACGACTATTTTCCATAGTTTAGTGGTTAATTTGTTACCAAAAATATTTTAGTGGTTGATTTGTCATTGATCACTAAGTACGATGGTTGATTTGTTATTTTCCCTTATATATTAGTTGAATAATTGAAATTAAAGATAAAATAAATGAAATAAAAGGGAAGAATTAAAAATAAAGAAGAAAGGAACGAGTCTCGTGTAGGTGTGGGATCGGTTTGATTTTTTTTACCGAATTAGAACCGAACTGAGGATAGTGAAAAACTGAACCGAAAACCGAATCTCAGTTTCGGTTCTCATTGGTTCAGTTTCAGTTTTGGTTCGGTTTTTTCATAAGTTCAAATTTTTTTTGTTTGGTTTTTTGGTTTTGTAGTCTGGATATCCAGCCTCTTTCATAGGAATTAAAAACTACTCCAGCACTTTGTACACCTAGCAATATGCGAATATAGGAAACCAAAGTAATTAGAAAAATGATATTATCCAATATAAAAACTAACTTCACAGTTCACATAATCCTGCTAGCAAACCGAGAAGATATTAAAAAGTGCAAAGTCATCAGACTTCACTTCAACATTCAGAATAGATCTTTCATCTCTCCAAAGAAGAAATACCATCAATCTAAATAAAATGCATAACTCTATAATGCAACAATACAAATGGATCATTTCCTTCTAAGAACAACACAAAAGGATAAATGAAACACCAAATGTCTCATGCATGGATGAAGACAGTGTAAGAACGACAAAGTAGTAAACGAAACACCGAATATTTTGCCTTAAGACCCGAACAGGTAGGTGTTGAATCCAAATCCTCCATTTATTAATGTCATCTCATTGTGCTCCTGCATTACGTAATACTAACAATGATAAATGAAATACTAACAATAATAAAACAACTATTTCTATAAAATACTAACAATGACAAATGAAATGAATAATTCAACTACAAAAATCAATTCACAGTAGACAATCCAAACATAACATATTTGAAATCCTAACATACATAACAACAAAGTAATTAAACATAACAGATTTAAAAACATAACAAATTCATCCAATTTCAAACATAACATATTTAAAATACAAATGTAACATCAAAGTAATTAAATATTTATGAAACAAATTCACAATAGAAATTTACCCAATAATAGAAATATTGAGTCTCTAGAAATTTCAATTCCAATTCCAATTCACAATTCACAATAGAAATAAAAATTCCAAACATAACAAAAATTCAAAACATAAAGAAATTCCAAGTATATCATTAAATAATCACCAACATTGTAATGCGTCGATTTTTCATTACATAATAATGAAGTAAGGATAAATGAGAAATTAATTGGGGTATAATTGGATTATTCGGAGAAATTTTATTATGAAATATATTATCATGAAAATAAGTTTAGAAAAATAATTGTTGGGAGATAATTATATCGATTATTGGATAATTATTTTGAAAGCCGAATTGAAGAATTTAAAGTGGGCCGATAATTATCATCATGCAATATTCGGAGAAAAGAAAATTAGAATTTGGAATGGAAATAATTAAATGAAGAATTTAATTATTTAGAAGAAAGTGAAATAAGAAATTAATTAAATGGGAGAAAAATGAAAATAGGGAGGAGTAAGGAGCTGAACCGATTCAGGGCTGGTCTATGGGTCAAATGGAAAACAAAATGGGGGAGAAAATTTATTTTGGCCCTTGGCCATTTGCTACGAACGGAAGAGAGAGACAGGGGTGGGAGCGAAGGCGAGAGTAGAGGGAAAAAGGCGAAGAGGAGACAAAGGATTGAGAGCGATCGGGAGCAGGAGACGACATCGCGGCTCGGCTGTGTGTTGTCTGGCTCATGGCGGCGACGGTGCGGCTGCGGGGGACGCAACGAACGGCGGGCTAAGGCTTCACGGGTTTGGTCGATCGGAACAGTGCAACTGCGAATTGTCGGTGGAGGTAAGTCAATAGTTTTCTGCTTTGATTTCTTCTCCCTGGCATTTTGAACTGGACAATTTGGAAAGTGTGGCCGTGTGTTCAAGGTTGGACGTTGGTAGTGGCGTGGTGGCTGGGTTGAACTCTGGTTTGACCGGTGAATGCTTGGACCGAATTGGTCCATTGCTTGTATTGGTCGGACGGGTCTTCTTCAGCAACATCTCCCGAAACGATGGCAACTTTCCACGTGGAGATTGTGCAATGGACCACCTCCTTCGATTTGGGTGATTCTTCCATCAGCCTGGCGTCACTAGAGGCCCTCTGCTGCCTTTAAAATTGATGGATGACTGGGGGGAAAGAATGTTGAAGTCTCCTTCCTGTCCTGGGTGTTGCAACCGTGGAGAGTGAAGAGGAGAGTGGGATTCTATTCTCTGTGTATGTATTACTCTGTAAACCGTGAACATGAGTTAGTACCAGGAGTGATGGTCGTGGTGCTCTGGTGTTCCTCCTTAGGTCTTGGGGTTATTCTAGTGAGGATGATATTCTCTATATTATCTTATAAGATTGTAGGACTGATTAACCTGTTGGAGTTTTGACTCTGTATAACTGTTGGATATTGGTCTTGCCGTGAGCCATTCTTGAGACTCATTGTTCTGTTGATGAAGCTTGATTCTTGATATGTGGTAAGTGCTCTCTGTTCATTATGGATTTCAAATTTGTATTTGTTATGTAGCTTGGAAATAATGCCATGTTTAACTACTGCTTTAGAAATAATTGACAATATATTAGAGATATGTCTATGTTGGATTCAGTATGATAAATATGCCCTGATCGTGGAAGTCAGATTCTATATGTTATTTATTGGTTATGAACGATAGAAAATACATATGCTCTCTGGAAATGATTGTTGTTTTGTTAAAGTAAAGATGCGATGTACGTTGGATTGAATTCTGGATCAATGTTCTGTCGCTTGGATTAATAGTCTAAAATGTTTAGTCGATGGATAATAAGTTGCTGCTGGGTTTGATTTTGTGTTTGGAATGTATGACCTGTAATAGTCTGAAACGTTTAGATGATAATTATATGCTCTTGCTGGATGTGATAAGTTGTTGGTTATTGTTTGAATGAGATATAAAACATATACTCTATACGTTGGATGTACTGTGATAACCTGTCATTGTCATAAGAAATAAGTTGTTTGGTTATAGCTTGATTGACAGGGTTGGGTGATATTGTTCTGTTACTCGATTCTGTGATGGGAATTAAGGGGTTTTCATGTGTGGTTTTGGTTTCGGTTCACTGTTTGGAGTGACATAGTTTTATGTCTTGTTGATTTACGGATCGATAATTCATAGATGGAATTACGTTGGCCTCCGGTATATATTAAACTTAGTTTTAGATGATATCAATTGAGATTTATTAATTAAGTCGAGTTGTGATTAATAAAGCGATTTCGTTTAGGAAACTCGAGTAGATGACATATAAGAAATAAGAATATAAAAGAAGGTGCGATTAATAAGTTGATTAAAGCGATTAGCTTAATAATTAAGCGTTGTTAAATTGTGAAGGTACTAAAGAAGGAAGAAGAGGATAATGAATAAGCATTGAGCGCTTTAAACAATCAAGGTAAGTGATACGCATGTGCTTTGGTCCTTAGGGCCCTACATCGCAAGAATAGAAGATGCATGTTTCGATGTTTACAGTTTTAAATAGCATGTTTCGGTGTTTACAATTTTAAATAACATGTTTAGTTGTTTACTATTTTTATAAGCATGTCTACAATTTATAAGCATGATCTGTGAATTGTATATTGGTTGTTTTATTAAATTCCTCTAATAGAGAATGTATGCATTCATGAGCATCATGCATTATAGTTTTCAAAAGATAGGAAAATGGTTTCCATGCATACTTTTGAAAAGGAAACAAAGAAGAAACAAAATGATTATAAAATGACAAGAAAGAAACAAAGAAGAAACAAAACGATTACAAAATGACAAGAAGGAAACAAACAAGAAACGAGACGGTTGTGAAACGTAAAGAAATGAACGTAAATGGGTGTGACAAGATGTGAGGTTGGGTTAGCCGCCCCTCCTCGTCAAGTTTAACATCTCTAACACTTTCAAGATAAAGATAAACATAAACGGGGTCGTCTGGGGATGTGAGGTTGAGTTAGTCGCTCCTCCTCGTCAAGTTTAGACATCTCCAACGTCTTTCAAGATTAAGACAACAATAAACATAAACAGGGTCATCTGGGATGTGAGGTTGAGTTGACTGCTCCTCCTCTTCAAGTTTAGACATCTCCAACGCCTTTCAAGATAAAGTAAAGATAAACATAAACGAGGTTGTCTGGGGATGTGAGGTTGAGTTAGTTGCTCCTCCTCGTCAAGTTTAGACATCTCCAACGCCTTTCAAGATTAAGACAACAACAAACATAAACGGGGTTGTTTGGGGATGTGAGGTTGAGTTGACTGCTCTTCCTCGTCAAGTTTAAACATCTCCAACGCCTTTCAAGATTAAGACAACCATAAACACATCTGGGATGTGAGGTTGAGTTGGCTGCTCCTCCTCGTTAAGTTTAGACATCTCCAACGCCTTTCAAGATAAAGTAAAGATAAAGATAAACGAGGTCGTCTGGGGATGTGAGGTTCTCCTTGTCAGGTTTAGACATCTCCAACGCCTTTCAAGATAAAGTAAAATAACGATCAAGTAAAGAAATGAACAGTAAAGTAAAGTCAAGATAAAACAAAGTTAAGATCAAGAAAACAGTAAAAGAAAAGAAACAGAAATAGAAAACCAAAAGAGATTTTAAAAGTTGCATGACATGTGAATCATAACTTTTTATTTTATATCACTTACTGAGCCTTAAGCTCATTAGATTAAGCCTTGTGATATAGGTATGTACGAGAAACAAGAGAACAAGTCAAAGACAGTTGATGAAGAATTTGTACGAGTGGATCTTGTGACTGGCTGGGTTAAAGAATTAAATGAAAATTATTTGTAAAAGGGTTTGTAAATTATTTAATATTTTTTAATGTTTGTTTTAATTACGCTGCGTTTCAGAAAAAGATTTTATTACTTCTACAGAAATTGATAAAATGTTTTAAGTAAAGAGTTTTAATGATAAGGTTTTATAAAGGAAAAATACTTTAACGTTTTTATAAAAAGAAAAGCTTTAAATTTACATGATTTTTAAAGTAAATAAAAATCGGGTCATTACAAACATCATGCCACGATTAAAATTTAAAAAACCCTGACCCCACCTGAAATCTTTGATTTGGAACTGGAAGCACTGCCTGTGAAGAAACGACCTGAAATCAATGATTTTGAAAGGGGTGTTAAGATTGCATTTATGGATTTCGAAAATATAAATAAAGTCGTTAGAAAGTGAAGATTGATAAACCACTGAAAGCCGAACCTATGAACGGTGAAGATTGCACCATGAGACTTCGACCTGCGCTGGGGTGGAGACCGTAATGGACGACGTTGGTCAGAGGGTTCGAATCGCCAATGTCCGACTAGAGATTTTGAATCACCGATGTCCGACTAGAGTGTTTGACTATGAGAGAGAGAGAGAGTCGTCGTCGATGTCCACCTTGGACTAGCGATATTGAGAGAAAGTGTAGGGTCGGTGGGAGACTGAAAGAGGTGCGGGTGCTGCTAGACCTAGAGATGACAAAGTGAGAGAGAAATTGAGAAAGTGTGACGGGGTTTTGGGGGAGGGTTGAAAGTTGAGAGAGAAAGCAGAAAGGGTGACAAGGATTTTCGGGGGTTTTGTTTTTTTGTTTTTTTAAATTTTATGGTCAGTTTCTGGTTACCCGATTCCTACAACCCAAAACCGAGAACCAAATCGAAATATTTGGTTCGGTTCGGTTTGGTTATATCCTAAAATTTTTGTTCAATAAAACCGAATCGAATTGACCAAAATTTTTTGGTTTGATCGGTTACCCGGTTTCAACTGGACTGATTTCCACCTCTAGTCCTACAGCTGAGTTTGAGAAAAGGGAAACAAAAGGGGAAAAACTTCATCCCTCCTTATGCCGAGAGGAACTTCACAAGGGAGGAGTTGGCCGAGACGATAATTATGCTATTATACTTGCAAGACATTTTTATAAATGCCATTTAAACGAGCATAAGAAAGATCACATTCAAACAATATTGAATGGCATCGAAAGTGACCATTTTAGTTACTTTCCTAATAAAATGAGAGAATAATTGACAAAATACATATCGCAATTTTGAGCAACCTTGATTGTTTGCCGATGACAAAAAAATATTAAAAATTTATCAAGAAAAAAATTTAGATTTTAAAATAAAAATAAAGGTAAATATTAATATAGACCCCAAACTATAATATCAAAACAACCAACAGCTCATAGTAGGCCTGAACACAATTCGGTTCAATTTTAGGGTCTAACTGAACCAAACCGATCACTTGGTATAATCGAACTAAGATTTTTAGTTTGGTTTGGGTTTAGGTTAGGTCCAAGTTCGGTTTTCAAAAAACAAAAAAACACGTAGACACATTAATTTATGGTTTAACAAATTATAAAAAAGCTATAGCCTTGAAAATACACTATACAGATATACAGTACATTAACTAACAGGTATATATTATACACTAACCAAATAGACTAAAAAAACCATATACACATGTTAAAGAGTAAAAATCATAGATTAAACATATATGCATAGTAAAGATCACCCTACCAATTTAACTTTTAGATTAAACATAAGCGTAGTTTGCCAACTATAAGTTCTGCCAATTTCAAAGTTAAAAATTCTAAGTTAATTAAGATCCAACTAATTTGGCTTGGCTTCAATTGAGGTTTTCAACAAGCTGAAAAAAATAATAGATAACATCACTTTTACAAAACAATAGTTAATAAATATTCCGTTAATATCATACTCTTGAAAAACTTCATAATTTGATAATAGTTGACGTGAGGAAAATCTTCATAATTCGATAATAGTTGATAAAAGTTCATCTGTATTCTTATTGATGTCAGCAGCAATAACGTAGCGCATCTTCATCAATAGTTTGATATTCATTCTTTTGCTCAAACATACTTAGAGAATTTTCGGAATGGATGCAATTTTTTGTGTCAATAATATATTCAACTGTCTTAGGTAAAAGGAAGCTATGAAATGAATCAACAATGCGATTACCACAACTAAAAATTGACTTTGAAGCAATAAGAAAAATTGAAATGATCAACTCATCTTTTGGTATTTTACTCAAAATTAGATATTTATGCGAATTCAATTTCCACCATGTTAAAATGTTCAAACTCTCTCATAAATTTTCCACCTTCTCCCTCAAATACTCAAACTTTTGTCATATTAGTTGAAGTATCCTGCTCAAGAGAATTTTAAAAAATGTAGAAAAGACAATAATAGTAGGCTTTAGTGGATTTACAACATTCAAACGCTTTTACTCTGAACCTCTGCACTTGAATCATATTTATACTCCAAATATGATCTTTTAATTACATTTTCTATTTGTTTCATAAAATCATCAACGCTTTCGTTACCTATCAAAATGCTCAAACAATGTTTAAGAATTTTAATTTGCACCTTAAATCAAGAACAATGGCCACAAAGACAAGAGAATTTGCCGATGCCCGTTTTCGTAAATCTCAATTTTCTTATAATTTTTTTTTTCATAATTTAATAACTACTAAACCTGTCAATTCAAAATAACTATTCATTCAGGCACTTTATAAAATACTTAAAATGAAAAACTTTTGTTAAATCAAAACATAATTCTTGTAAAACCTAAGTTTAAAAGTCGTTTACAATTTATATAAAATTCACTATTTAAATAGCAACCAACATTAAAACATAACCTTTTATTGTAAAGAAACCACTTTAAAAGAGTTATCCAGTCTCAAGCCATAACTCATAGTCAAACAAACCCAAAAACACCAAGTCTTCATTATGAACAAACTTCCTCAACTTATATGTCATATGTGGCTATTTTTTTGCATTTCTTCCTCATCTACAATGCAAGGTTCATTTATAAGTTTAAGACTTAGCAAGTAGTGCATAAGACCATAAACATAACTGGAGATTAAAATTAACTGAAGAAAAGTTAAGAGAAAGAGAGAGAGAGAAGAAGAAGTTGACTGAAATTCCTCGTTACCTCTTTTATTACCCATTCTCATTTTTATACCAAATTACATCCGTTATTTCTAGAACACTTTCACAACTATAATTTACTAATTTTATTATGAATTATTCTATGAAATCGTTTAACCAATTGTGTTTATTTCTACATCTCTTCCACTTGCTATTCTTGGCAGTTATATTTTGTTCATAACATTGCCTTCTTCTCAAGAAAGAACCTCGTCCTCAATGTGGAAATGAGGGAAAATTGCAAATGAATTCATCAAGAAATTCCCAAGAAGTTTCCTCCAAAGGTAACCTAGACCATTGAACTAAAATTTACATTTTTCAATTATCACCAATGTTGACCCATCTTGAGTTTAAAATTGTCAAAAGCTCAATTATAGGAAGATTGTCAACAAATGCTTTTGGCAATGATACAGGATGAATAGTTACATCCTCCATGAATGGTTCCAACAAAGATGCATGAATGACTGAATGTATCTTGGCATCATCAGGTAATTGCAATCTATAAGCAACCAAGCCTATGTGTTCAACAATTGTAAAAAGACCATAAAAATGTTTAGACAACTTTGAATAAGATTGACCTTCTGCCGAAGATTGTTTATAAGGATGAAGTTTCACTAATACTCGGCCACCAACCTCAAAATAACATTCACTTCTATTCTTACTGCATAATGTTTCATTTTATTCTTCGCTTGTTGCAAAGTATCCTTAAGTTGTCATAAAATCTATTGACGTTGTTGTAAACAAAAATCCATTGCTTCTAATGAAAAAGAACCTTTAGAATAGAGCAAAATAGATGGACGCAATCGACTACACCGTTTGAAAGGGAGACATAACGATTAACAAATGATATGAAGTATTATAAGAATACTCCACCCAATGTAATAATTTCACCCACAAACTTGGATGATCCATTACAAAACATCAAAGATATTGTTCAAGAGTTCGATTAGTCACTTCTATTTGGCTGTCTATTTGTGGATGATATGAACTACTATACCGCAACTTAGTACAATTTAACCGCATTAAATCCTTCCAAAAGTTACTCATAAAAATAGGATCACAATCACTCACAATTTTTTTAGTTTGCCGTGTAATTTGTAAATGTTTTGAGCAAACACTTTAGCAATTTTAGCAACTGAATAAGAAGAAGGTAAGACCATAAAATGTGCTAACTTTGATAGTTTATTTACCACCACTAAAATGACAGTAATTTTTTAAGACGAAAACCCATTTATAAAATCCATCGACACGTCTTCACATATTTGAACTAGTATATCCAATGGTTGCAATAAACCTGATGACTTTCTAGCTTCATACTTAGTTTGCTGGCATGTGGGACATAACTGAACAAAATGTTTAACCACCTTCTTAAGATTTGGCCATTCGAATTGAGAACTAATTCTCTTAATAGTTCGAAGAATACCGGGGTGGCCTGCTGTCAAAGAAGAATGACATTCTCTAATAAGTTCTGTTCGATAAACCAAGTCTTTACTTAATATAATGTGGCCATTATGAATGATAAGGCCCCCCCTATAACTTGCAACTCTGATACAACTAAGGAATTTGTTGAATTGTTTTACATAAATCTTGTAAATATGCTAAAGAAGCAGTTTCCTCCATCAATTTCTTTAACAAAGTGCATTGTAATATAGTTAATGCTGAACAGGAAGAATCAATAGCAGAATTTGAATCAAACTCTCTTGAAAGCATATCTACAACATCATTATACTTACCGGGAATATAAACTATATTAAATTCATATCCCAACAATTTAACAAGAAATTTTTGTTGCTCTGGAGTCTGAATTGTTTGAGACTTAATATCTCTAATGCTTTTTTGATCAGTTTTGATATTAAACCAATTTTCCAACAAATATTGTCTCTGTTTTTTAACAGCCTCTGTAATAGCGAACAACTATCGAGAATAAGTACTGCTATTCTGTATCTATTTACGCAACTTTTGTTGAAAAAAGCAATTAGATGCTTATCTTGTAACAACACTACTTCGATTCCCACACCACTTGCATCAATTTCAACAATAATTGTCTTCATAAAATTTGGTAAGATTAAAATTGGTGCCAATACCAAAGTCTTTTTTAAGTTGTTAAAAGAATTCTCAGCTTGTATATTCCAATTAAAGGCATTTTTTTTGGTAGTAAAGAAGTTAATGAATTTGCAATTGTAGCATAATTCGAATGAATTTTCTGTAGTACACTATTAGGCCAAGAAATCCTCTTAATTGTCTCAATGTGACTAGAATTGGCCAGTCCATAATGGCAACAATCTTTCTGTTTTATAGAGTTACTCCTTTAGTTGAAACAATGTGGCCAAAAATATTATTTAAAACTTTGTCCAAAACTACATTTGCTTAGTTTAGTAAATAATTTGTTCTGTTGAAGGCAAAACAAAACCTGTTCTAAATGACCCATATGTTCATCGTGAGATGCACTGTATATCAAGATGCCATAAAAAAAAAAACAATGACAAACTTCCGCAAATCATTCATCATGGCTTAAAAAGTGAAGGGAGTATTAGTGAGCCCAAATGGTATCACTAAAAAATCATAGTGACCTTCATGAGTGCAAAATGCAGTTTTTTGAATATCACCAGATCTATTTGAACTTGGTGATATCATGCTCGAAGGTTTGTCTTAGTGAAAATTATTGCACCATATAATTCATCCAATAACTCGTCTACTGTTGGTATTGGAAATTTATAAAGAATTGTAAGACTATTCAATACTCTATAATCTATGCAAAACCTCCAAGTGCCATCCCTTTTTTTACCAATAATATGGGAGATGAGAAAGGACTTTGATTTGGTCTTATTAATCCTGCTTTTAACATCTCAGCAACGAGTTTTTCAATTTTAGATTTTTGAAAATAAGGATATCGATTACGTTGACAAGTGTAGCATTTGACAACAAATGAATCTGATGGTTAATTGTTCTATCCGGGGGCAACCCTTTGGGACTTTGAAACATTTTATGATACTTCTCAATCAAATATTGCATATAAGAAGGAATATTATGAATTAAAGCTTTTGATGATAATAAAACTGATTGGAGATAGAAACATTGTGATATCAAACCTGCCTTCTACGTCTTCTTCAGCTGATGCAATTGCATTGTGGTTGGAATTTGTTGCCTTTCACTCTTTAAGGCCACTATTGTACCATTCCAATTAAATTTCATTATCAAAGCCTTGTAATCTGTTAAAATTGGTCCCAAGAGTTCCAACCCTTGAACTTCGAAAACCACATTTGTACCTTGTATTGGAAGGACATAGAAATCAATGAAGAAAGTCTAATCTTGAATCTTCACTTCCAGTTGCAAACAAGAGCCTGTACAACCTAATTCATCTCCATTCCCAACAATAACTTTAAAATGTTTGGAAGGTTGGACTGTGAGATTCAATTGTCGTGATTCTTGGTCTTGAATGAAGTTGTGTGTAGACCCTATGTCTATCAAAATTTGCATTGCTTGTCCAACAATTGATTCTACAAACCTTATTGTTCTAAGATATTGTTATCCTAACAAAGCATGTAAGCTTATAGCTGGTTAATCTGCTTTATCATGTTCTGTATTTTCCAATAGGATTGGTGTGTCCAATCCTATTGAATATGATAGGATATTATCTTCATCTTCCAGCATCAATACAAATAGTTTTGATTTACATTTATGATTTCTACTAAATTTCTCAACACAATTATAACAAAGACCTTTCTCTCGTCTTTCCATTATAACCGAAATATTTGAAGATTTAACATTCAACAATGAAAGAAGTGGTTGTTTTGATAGAGTAGGTAGTAAATGTGGTGCAGAGTTATTTACTTTAAGTGATTGATGATACTACATTTTAGTAGAGAATTATCAAATTCCTAGGTCATTCAGCTTAACTTTCATTAATTGGCTAAAGTAGTAGCTTGTTCTAAAGATTGAGGTTTTAAGGCACGTACCTCTCACCGAATATTAGTTCTTAAACCTGATTAAAAAAAACTTTGGAGAAAAGAAGGAGAAACTCCAACTATTTGATTCATTAAGACCTCAAATATATTTTGAAAATTGGATACTGTTGTTATTTGAGTCAGTTTGGACAATTCACCTTATAAATCTTAATACTTTGATGGTCCAAACGAACTAACAAAGCTTGAAAAAAAGTTCGCCAAGTCGTTATCATGCCATTTTTGTAAATCCATTGACTCCATTGTAATGCATCACCATCCAAATGAAAAGAAGCAATATTCAGTTTCTGCACATAATCCAATTCATGATAATCAAATTAACTTTCTACCTTGAAAATCCACTCATTAGGATCATTGCCATCAAATTTTGGAACATCTAACTTGATCCATCAAGATGGTTTATATAGATTGTCAATGCAATTTTTAGATTGTTTATCTTTATTGTTGGAAGTGTCTACAGGAATGGTGATTGGATTCTGAATGTATTGTTCTATTCGCCCTTCCATCAATGTTAGCTTCATGTTAATTTCTTTCAATAAAAACTGAATTATGATAATTGTTGATCATGTGCTGAAAGTCTGTTTCTGCAATCTTCTAGAAATTAATTTTGAATCAACTGAGAATGAGTTCCCTTTGCCATGGATGACAAAGCTCAATGAGAGCACCAATGATATGACTAGAGATTAAAAGTAACGGAAGAAAAGTTAAGAGAAAGAGAAAGAGAGAAGACAAAGTTGACTGAAATTTCTCATTACCTCTTTTATTACCCATTCTCATTTTTATAGCAAGTTACATCAGTTATTTCTAGAATAGTTTCACAACTGTAATTCACTAATTCTATTATGAATTATTCTATGAAATCCTTTAACCAACTGCGTTTATTTATACATCTCTGCCACTTTCTATTCTCAGCACCTATATTTTGTTTCATAACAATGATATTCCATGACATTAGTTTCTCTTTTTTCTTTCTTCGTTAACTTGCTTTTCATTTCTTTCTCTTTTGGATATGAGTAAGCTCGACAGTGGGATACCCACCAAAATTCTCTACCCTTTTGGGAGATATACTTCACCCTTTTAGGAGTTCTCCGTTAGCTACCATGCAATTAAATGCATAGTTACCTAGTGAACCTTGTGCCAATCTAACCCGACATCTATTAGGAACAAGCTAATGGGCTTATATCTCACTGGTCCACCCTTTTGGGATCACATGTCCTCAGTATCTATTTACATACATTTTTTCATCTTTTATCTTTCTTAAATGCAGACTTATGCATGAAGCATATCATCATAATGCAACAGAACATATCCTCTTCATTAACCATCAATATAGAGAGCATCATATAAGCAAATAGCAGTAACAGATCCTTAGATACATTTTTTCACCAAAACTAGAATCATCATCATCAAACAACTATAAAACCGAGCTTCAAACATCATCTATTGGGGTAAACTGAAACATAACCTCAACCAACTAAATAATGTATCGTCGACATCAATATAAACTAGAAATAAACATAACATCTATAATCACACATTACAGAGCATTGCATCCTCAGTATAATAAATGTAAAATAAGCACCAGAAGTAAAACATCATATCCTCGAGTCATTAGTAAAATAGTAAGCAAAACAAACCAAACTTCCTAGCACCATACAATGTAGGCCATGAGGCCACACATATGTAACACTAGTTACGTCAAACTCTTTAATGGAAGAAAACGCTTCTCATAGCTCGCCTTATCTTCTGAATGCTCTTTCTCCCTGTAAGAGCTTTGGACAAGCTCATCATTACTGACACCAATAAAACAGTTTGGCTTATAATGCTCCTTTTATACTAGTGGCTAGGGCATGGACAGACGCTCCTTAGTCCCAGAACGACGCCATCCCTTAATCTCGCGAAGGTGTTGCCTACCATGGATGCCCACTTCCAGGGTACTCATAGTTCTTTCCGGTCCTTAACTCAAAATGACAACATTTTCCTTGATTCGGCAGCTGTATTTCTTCCCACAGATGCCTATGCCCCCACAACACTCACTATTCTTCATAGATCCATGACCCAAACGATGACGTTCCTTATTTTTGTGGCTAAATTTGCTTCCGCGAACTCCTATGCTTTCGCTAATCACATTGTTGTTTGTAGATTATTCCTTTGAAATGGCAACATTTCATGCTTCACTATTTGCCGCGAAAGCGTTCGCTTCTGCGGATCCTCGCATCCCCTCTTATTTTAGTCCAAACGACAGCATTTCACATGTTACACTATTTAATGCGAACTTGTTTCCTCTTGCAGACGTCTATACTCCCGTAAATTACACTATCTAACGAACACCCTTTATCCAAAACGACAACGTTTATCTTACTTAACTATTCAGAGTGTCATCTTTCCTTCCTGAAATAGAATATTTCATTTCCACAGGAGCATCTTTCCTTAAATCCAACGGTTCTCATCTTGTTCGCCCTTTTAATCCAACAACCTTCATTTCTCTCGTATTCCTATTAAAATACACATGTTTTGAATAAAGTCTTTAATTCTTCTCCTTCTGTGTCTTTCTCCATCCTTGATCTCATCCATTCATTGTTCTCATCCAGCGGTTGTTCTCCCTTTTATTCTTTCCTTAAGTAAATCCCTCATCAAATCGACATGTTAATCACCTAAAATTATGCTGTTGTGGATACACTCATTTTTGCAAATACTCTCCTTAACACAAAATGACAACGTTTAACTTTCATCACTTAACATCTTTTCACATTTCCTTTAGGCAAAACGACACCGTCCGATACTCTCTGTGCGACCTCTTTTCTTTTCGTGAGTGAATCTTTCCTTTATGTGGAACATATTTTCTTAATCTAACGATTAACGTTTTGTCTCCCATTTAATTCAACGGTCATCCTCACTCTCACAACAGAATCTTTTTCTTTTTGCGGGAGCATCTTTTTCTTCCACATTCTAATCCAACTGTCCCTTTCTCGTATGCACTTTCAATCCAACCCTATCGTTTTATCTACACCCCCGTTTAAATAATTACACTTCTTTTTAAGGTAGCGCTTCCTTTTGCAAACGCTTAAACTCACGTGACCCCACTGTACACTTATGCTCTTCATTAAAATGACATTGTTTTATGCTTTTATCTACTTGTTGCGGACGCGTACTCCTCCTTGGATACATTCCTTTCTGAAATTTCATTATTCACTATGGCCATTATCCTCGCAAGACGTCATTCTCCTTCATAGTGGACATCCACCAATTAATCTGCGGCTCAACTTCACATTTTTTCACATCACTTGTTTACCACGGACATGCATTTTCACGTTATCTTATTAACCAATAATTCCGCCCATAATCCTTTCCTGCAGACAACTCCAGAATTTGTCAAACTAATCCTTTCTAATTTTTCAAACTTTCAACCAAATGTAATATAGCAACGTCATTACAAGATGCATGATCAAAAATAATGGTAAAAAGATTCTAAATGCCCCAATCAAGCAAACACTGTTCAAGTAAGTTTCTAATTGTTCTTCCTTTTATGATTATCAATCTGACAAAAATTCAAAATCTTTTTGTGCACATTCCAATCACCATCAATAAAGTGTCTAGTCAATACCATATAATTTATATTTTGACCCGAACTCCAAGTATTAGTAGTTAAACATACCCTTTGACTTCTTTTATTGATGTACTCTTTCAAATTAATTTTTTTTTCTTTATTATATATCATTTCAATATCTCTTCCCATTGTTCTACAAGAGGGCATTACAAATATGGCTTGAAAACCTTCAAATGGTTCTTTGAAACCTTCACATTCAACCATTCTAAACAAGAAATTCATCTTTACTCAATATTTTAGCAAGAAAATTACATCCACCTAATTAAGTAAATGTTGTCACTTCATAACATTCGACCACATTATCTTTCTTTATAAAAAGTAATGTCTTTTGTTTGCTATCTAGCTCTACCAAATACTTTTTACACGTAAGTATATGCTTTTTCAAATTTGATGTACTATTTCGTACTTGATGATATGCATAAGATTACTCGCAATAGTTGCATTTCACTTTAATTTTACTAGGATCACTATTCTCAATCCAAGTAAAGTGATTCCAAACATTAGACTTGTACCCTTTTTCTTATGGCTATCATTCATTTCATTTTCCATCCTAAACAAAAACAATCGTGCAAACACAATCATATTCATAATTCAAACACAAACTTGTTTCAAATCAATAGTTTTTCAAACAAACATATCCTTATGCAATTCATTATCCAAATTCTAATATAATAAAAGAGTAAACAAAGCATACTCATTTAAACAATGACAAGCAATAATGGCTTCCAACAAATAGTATAGCTTTCAATTAAAATCCATTGATTACTAAATTGAAGCAAAAAATACAATAGTGCAGAATATGCATCATTAATTTCCAGAAACCCAAAGCATAAATCCCAGCATCATCACACACAACAATATGAACATCCATCACACTCTTTCCTTCTACTGTTAACATAATTAAATCCATAAAAGTTGAGAAAGAATTCATCATACCTGTAGAGTACCTGAGAAGGCTACTCCTTCCTCTTCTCCTCTCTGACTTTCTCTCTTCCATCTTGGTTCCTTTCCTCAAAGAAATCAGCTAAAAGTGTAACAGCCCGATATTTTTAAGTCGGACGATTATTGGGGTATTACCAAAGACATTTTAGAGCATTAAGTTTAGGGGTAATTCTGCTAACGTTTCCCTCGTATACGTGATGTAATCAAGTGTTGGGAGCTTGAGGGTATTGCATCACGTATTTATATGTGTCATTTTGTGACGGGTATTCATTGGGGAATGGATACGGGATAGGAGTTAGCGAGAAAAACGTGAGAAGAGTTGGCCAGGGTGTTTCAGACGACTCTGTGGACAAGTCATGTCATCCGCAAATGTGTGGAGCGTCATCCTGGGAGCTTGGGATGACTTGGGGACATGATGTCTCGTTCTGAATTCACTACATTGTGAAGTTTCGTACGACATGCAGACGATACTATGGATGTGATGTATCATCAGCACTCAGGTTGCACACACAAGGAAGAGTTGGGACGAGACTTAGGATGTGATTTGGCGTCCTAAGTACACTACATTGTAGTGTTGCGGACGAGGGTCCGGCCGAGAAGAGTGGCATCCACATCGACTCTGTTCTAAAACTAAATAGTTTCGAAATTGTCCAGGCGGCTTCGGACGAGTCCAGGCGGCTACAGATGAGTTGAAGTATCATCCGCTTTGCCTCTGTCCAATTTTAGGATACTTTCGGACGATAGTATGGACGCTAGTGCGGATGCAAATTGGAGTCCAAAACTGACCTGCGAAACGTACGGACAGGACGGGGACGCATTCTCCCGTCTGAAACCCCATTTTAGCCTGAGTGATTTAGCTTTGCAGACGACATCCGGACGAGACCTATGCATCTGCACCCGTCCGAATTAGCCCAGACCTACGAAATAAAATAAGAAGAAAATCAGGGAAAACGTAGAAAATCGACAGAAATCGACAAGAAGCGACCCTAGGTAATGAAAGTCGCCTCTCTACGCCCGTAGTTGGCCTCCCTTGCATGAGACCATCCTCCTTCTCCCCTAGGGTCATCATGGTGTTCCCTACACTTCAGGTAATATCTCTCCCTTCCCCTCTCAGTCTTCATTCTTCTTTTCCTGCGCGAGAAATCCAGAGAGAGAGAGTGAGGAGCCAAGAGAGAAGGCTTCTGAGTGAGGGAAATTGAGTGTTAAGTGAGTGAGACTCTATGTGAGTGAAGTGCAATGTGAGTGAGCTAAAGAGTGAGCTGTGAGAAGCTAGAAGCTGGAGCTGTTGCTGGAACTGTGAGAAGAGAGCTGTCCCTGAGTTTAGTGTCTTCAAATTGGTAAGGGATTAGGGGTGCTTTGGCCATTGAGGCCCTGCACCACAAGTATGAGTGTGTGAGTTAGAGTGTTAATGTTAGTTGCTGCTAGTTAAATGCTTAATGTTAGCAAAGTTTATTGCCAGGGTATGTTTTGATAGTATGCTTTGTTAGAGTGTGATAAGAAAGTAGCTTGATTTAGAATATTTATGTTAGTTGTTAAGCATGTTAATTACCCTGTTTACTGCTAGTAATATGTTAGGTTGCCTTGAAATGTCATTGTTAGTTGTTGATAATATTATCAATGTTCTGTGAATTGTGTTAGAGTAGTGAACTCCCTGCTGTAATGAATTACATGATTTTTAAGTTGTTCTTTAAAATTCTTCATGAACTCTTTATTGGTTGTGTTAGCTTGTTAGCGTATGGTATAGGGAAGTAAGGAAATGATTAAGTGAAATCTAAGATGTGAAGTCTAAGGATAAGTCAAGCACAATAAAGTAGAAGTGAAATAGAAAATGTTGAGCTAAGTAGGAATGAATTATATTTCCTCGTTTAGCTTCTCTTGTGGGCGATTTTCCTGCTTGCTGTGAATTAGTGAATTAATAAACATGTTAACAATTAGCCTAATACGTAAAGCTGTTAGTTAAGTAGGATTAGTAAATCAGCTAGTTAAAGTAGATTACAACAAATCATTAATTAGTTGAGCATGTTAATCTATCTAGAGAAATCATAGCATGTCTAACTTAGCTTGAATGTTTAATTATCTGTACGATAGTTTGCTAAAGTGATTAAATAGCTTAAGCATGTGATTAACTAAGTAGGTGAGTTCTTCTAGTGATAAATCAACTAAGATAATAAATTAACTTGAGCAGGTTGATTAATTAAGTACGCCATGAAACTAGTTAAAATGCAAATTAACCAATGTACTAGTATGTTTAATTTGCTCACTAACAGGTTTAATTAACTCAACTAATAGACAAGCATATTAATTAATTTAAAGCATGTTAAAGAACCTAGATAATAGGGTAGCATGTTAATGAATTAGCGAACGTAACTAAAGTAATCAAACTCGAGCAGGTAACGAACACATGATAAGTAAGTAAAATCGACTAATTACCTAGAGATGAATATAGGAAGCATGTAAATGGATTAGGAAGTCAATTTGAAGAATTAGCTTATTAAATAGAAACTAATGAACAAGAGCATGTTAAACTAGAGAAGTAACAATGAGCATACTAAGTAACTTAACTAGAATTAATTAGAGTAATTCGTAAGATGAGCTTGTTAATCGACTAGCATAACTAATCACTTAAAAGCTGAGCATGTAATGAACCAGCATAAGTGACAAAGGTGAAAATTGAGCATGTTAATTAACTAAACAGTTAACTAAAGTAATTAACTTGAACATGTAAATCACCTAGGATAACCAAGTAAAGAAGATTAATCGCCTATAAATAAATATAGGAAGCATGTAACTGGACTGGGAAATTAAATTGGAATAATAAACATAACTAATAGTTGAGCATGTAATCAAATGACTAGCTTAGTAACTGAATCGACACTCTTGAATGTAACTAATAGGCGCTTTTGTTATTGTCTTCTTGGTTGTCTCTTCTATTGAATGCTTTACTTTGACATACGCTTGCGATTATATGCGCTTTCAATTACTTATATGCGCACTTCAATTATTATGAATGTTATGTTGTGAAGCATTCATGCATCATGATAGGATGAGAATATATGAGCATGCTTCATGATAATAGAGACTAATAGTGAGCGCCACGGCGTGGTATGCGAGCATGCATAAGTGAGGTAAAAAGTTAAGAAAAAGTAAATAAGAAGAAAAGGGGATGGGAGTGAATGAGTAGCGGATCTAGTCTGTGATCTAGGCATAGCCCCTCCCTCATAGGGTACGGGAGTTCTAGATGCGAGGAAAAAGGCTAGGTCCGACCACTATGCCATTGCACGAGAAAAACCTCTCAATTCCAGCTCGAAGTACGAGTATGGAATAATGGAATAATATAATGGAATAATGGATCAAAAGGGATCAAAAGAAAAATATAGTAATAAACGGATTAATGACCTAATAAAAGGATCAGTTTGGTGGCCCCCATTCCGAAATGGACTAAAGAGATGCATAACATGCATTGCATTTTCCTTTTTCCTTACTAAACCTTCGGGCTTACAGTTGCTTGTAGAGTAGATGTAGGTACTAGTATGCTATAAGGAATGCATGGACTAGGAGTAGCGAAAGATAATAATTAGACGATAAAGGTAGTGGATGATGGATTTGCACGCGCGAGGGAGATCGTGGATGGCCAGGCATAAAGAGGGTAAAGGATAGTCAGTTGAGATTTAATTAAGTTTTCTAAGTTGTAATTAACATAAGTTTTATTTAATGTGTATTTAATTTGGTTAGTCTTTTCATTCAAATGATTGACGCTTCCACTATGTTTTCAAATGGTTTTATTTTTACGCTTTCGCATAGTTTTATTTACTAGATTTTATAACGAGTTTTATGAACGGTTGATAGCGATCCAGACTTAGGCACTCTCTGATTTGGTTTCAAAACGAAAATTTTAAATTTACACGTATTTTCAAGGAATTACGAAAATCTGGGTCGTTACAAAAAGCTTCCAGAGAGGTCTGCTCTTTCTCCACTCATCCTCTCTGTCTCCTACTCTGTCGATTTAAACGCACAACTTGCCCGATAGTAGCCCTCCATTCCGCCACCCTATTACACACCTAATCATTCATTTCTTGTAGGAAAAATAATTGAACTGGTTCGTACACTTCTATGAACCAGTAAAACCAGTCCAACGCTAACCCGACGCCAGCCACTCCCACTGCCATCATTCGTCCTTGCAAATTTCCTCCACGCCCAATCCCAAATGCGATACCAAAACATAGAGCATCAAAAAATTGACCGAGAGCTTACCTCGGCCAGGAAATCGTGACTCCGAAATGCGATTGCTTTTGGGCCAAAGGAACCCGTGCCCTAGTCCTGTATGGTTCACACCCACGATTCATCACGCTGACAACTAGCAACCCGCACCTGCTCAAAGTCGCGCGCCGAACCCGAGCCTTCATTGCCATCGTTGTCCCTTTTGTCGTCTCCCGCACTCCCGCTCTTGATCTTTCTCTCCCTCTCTCTGTTCTTTCTCTCTTCTCAAATGGCATGTGGCCATTTGTTTTCCTTTTCCCTCAAACCGGACCAACAAGCTGTGAACCAGACCAAACAATAAAACCGGTTCATCCTCCTTCATCTCTTTAATCAATTTAATTTATTTCATTAAATTATAATTATTCTTCTTTCCATTTATTTAATTTCCCTCTTTCTCCTTCCCTTCATAAACCAACCAACCACAATTTATTTCCTCTTCTTTGTCTTCAGACCAGACTGGTTCAAGACAGACCACTTCAACTTTTTATTTCTCATTTTTCACTAAATTTTCATTTTTTGGTCGAGGAAGGCATCCGAACCCTCGATCGCATGTCAACCGAAATGTCCAAAAATACAATAGATTCAAATCCTTCACGTTCACACTTGACCTCAACTTGACCCAAAACGCGAGAGTCACCATAATGCATAGCCACGACCGCTAGTCGACCGAAGACTCAGAATGCACAACCCGTGTTATTTTTCCATGTTTAATTTAATAACCTAATAAAATACTTCTTCTAAATTAATCCTAATTATCATCCAATAAATTCCCATAAATTATAATCTAACAAATACGTCATTGGTAATACCCTGATAAATATCCGACTAATTAGAAGACCCCCCAATTACTTTTCAATTTATCCTTATTAAATTCTGATATAAAAAGTCAGGGTATTACAC
Source organism: Begonia loranthoides (assembly GCA_022433065.1). NCBI lineage: Eukaryota > Viridiplantae > Streptophyta > Magnoliopsida > Cucurbitales > Begoniaceae > Begonia > Begonia loranthoides. Next base: position 8,065,553 of record CM039469.1, read on the forward strand.
GTGGCATGTAGACCAAGCAGCGACACCATCTGTGATATCAACTAATGGATAAGATTGTCAGCAATAGATTACTCTTTTACTAGCTACCTATTGGATCCAAACTGAAGAAGGTTGTTGATGAGTAGTGCTACAAGCCGTCATGCCACATATCAAATGAAAAGATACTAGTCAAGCAAAACTCAGTGACTAACAATCTTTCAATCTGTGTGACTAAAACCCTAGCTAGGTTCTAAGATTTGAAACTTGAGGAGCGCGTCATCACCGCCCTATTACCCATTTCGAATTTTGGGATTAGAAACCTGAGGACATGTCACTGGTGCCCTATTACCCATTTCGCACCTGCAAACAAACAATCTTCACGCAATAAAAAATTGTACAGGATAGCCTCGTGATGCTTGAGTGCCAAGACTGCCTAAAACATCAAGTGGATTCATCTTCCCAATATATATATACATAGAATACCATGTACGATAAAGTAAATGTTAGAAAACATACATACGTATAAGTAGAAATGGACATGTTGTCGAAACAGATGTGTGGTATCCCATAAAATATTAGTTAGAAATGATGATTCAATACATTGCATAAAGTATAAGAATCCCTACCTTTATGGTAATCTCTGCTACCGATAGGAGCAACGGCCTCTTTGGGAATTGATTCAAAATCTCTAAACTTGTCCGAGCCTATATTATACAAAATCGAATAATTTCTGTCGACAAAACAAATAGGAAAAAAGAGAGGATCCTGTTAGGAACCCAAAGCGAATGACTCGGTGAAGAAAATAGAAGGATAGTGTGTTCTTAGAAAGAAGACTGTCCACTAACAGACAAGAAATAATGCATCTGCAGACAAGCACCCGTGGGTACCTTTGCACGAATCTAGAAATGGGCAATAGTGCCATCACAGAGAGTTAACCTTCCACGACACTATACAACACAAAACGTCCTTGGCGAATTCTATTGTTCCTCGGACAAGTGTAGATCATGTGTTTCTTAAGTTTGTTCTGCTCTAGAACGAGAATCCTTTTGCTCTGAAATGAGATCCTTCTAGATCGTTCCGCTGCAGAACAAGGTCCTTCCAGATCGTTACCCTACGGAACATAGGACTCTCTAGTTTGCTCCCCAGTGGAATGATGTCATTACGGTTCGTTTGTTGCCCCACAGAATGATGGACTCTCCATTGAGGAGCGAGCATTCCTCACGCTATGGTTCGACTCCCCAACACCTTCTCTCTCCAGTGGTTGATCCCTTGATCATCTACTCTGGATTCTTGACTCATCATCCAGACCATACCGAGAAGAAGGAGGAGGTCCTTCTTGATAGGTTCCAAGAGATGTTTGGAAAGCTTAATGGAAATCTGTTCCAACAATCAACAATAATCGACCAGCAATAATCAAACAATTAGAACTCCAACTCTGTAATTGATCTAGAGCTATAATTTGGAGGGTATAAACTCAATATGGGGACGAAGATCGTGTCAAAATCCCAGGCCAAAAGACGTTCTGGAGTTGAAGATCTATCCGATTCAAAATTCCCCAGAGAAACTGTTCCAAGCAGACAGATTTTACAATCCTGAATTAAAATGCTATAACTTGAGCTACAAGTAACGAATAATGCTCAAATCAACGAGATTAGTTTCCTGACTTAATCTAAAAAATTCATTAGAAGGCCTCGAATAGAGACGCTTACCATAAGGGGTTCAAACAGGGGCTTCAATCAGCAAGAAAAACAGTTAACAAAAATTCACAGATTCTGCAGCTCACAATGTTCCGAAAATATCACTTTCATTCATAAACTTCCGAAAGAAACTCTTCAGCAACTAACATATCAAACCTCCATTTCATAGACAAACCAACCAGTAAAAAGGAAACTCAAGAGTAGCACCAAAATTAAGAAGGAAAAACACAAAGGAGTTGCGGCACCTCCTAAAGTGAGAGGGCGTTTCTTTGGTTGGCCGAAACCAACAATCTCCAATGGGGGATAGTTCTCTTGCCCCCACACCACAATCCCACCTTGAAAAGGAAGATTGGAAGAGGCAATAACCCAAGGTAGCAAGGCTGAGAAACTTCAAGAGGAACCTTGCAATGGGATGGAGGAATCGGTGCTAGGAGAGGGAGCTTGGCCGCGGCAAAGGAGGAGTCTTCACTCTTCAAATTCTATTCTTCAAAATTGCCCCACTTTCTCACAAAGGAGGGTCTTTAACCTAAGGTTACATTGTAGGTCAAATGACTAAAATGTCCCTAGTAAAAAAAAATGGGCATGAGGGTGAGGTTTTCATGAAAACTGCACACCTCTCAAAATCTCACAACCAAGCAAAATAACACAAAACAATTATAATTGTTGTTCTTAAAAGCAATTCTACTAATTCAAAATATCTTAATAATCAATCTAAAATCTTCATGACACCAACCTTCAAGAATTGTGGACCTCAGCTTAGGTGGGAGGAATACTGACCAAAGTGATTAAATGAAACGGAACATCTTTGTCATCTTGTGAAACCTCCTTCAAAGAATCCCACATCTTGGTAGTTCCTGCAAAATAAAAGTTCGTTAGATAAGCAATAAGTTTCTTGGCCCGACTCCGAGTGATAGGACCCTGGAGCACATCACCTCTTTTGGCTGGGTTTCTGCCTCTCACGACTATAACTCGTCATTGGTGTTCGGGATTCTTGAGCTTACAAGCTCAACTCCGAACCCAACACCAATACGACTTTGAACTTTAGAAATTTTCCTTAAACAATTCTGCATGTGAACTTTCTTAACTAATATTGTGAATTGATACTCCGATAATACGAATCTTCGGTTGAAATGCTGATCTCACAAGTTTGGTCTTTCGTCCTATCTCCGCTCTTTTTCTCTCTCGGCTCTTGAACGCGTACCCATGAGAATGAGGTCCTTTCCTGATAAAAACACTATTCTCGCTTTCCTATTTAATATATTTTATTTCACTCAATTATTTGGAGAAACACTATTCTCCAAATTACAAAAAAAACCCAAATCTTGTCCTTTGACCCATTGACTAAATATCTACGCATAGACGCTACACGACAAATTAGTCAAATTGGAACTCTGAACTGATTTAATGTGGAAAATTCATATTTGTGAAATTTTATTTATTTTAAAAATTTGTGGTTCTTACAGCCATAACCAAAAAATTTTGGGGAATGTATATTTTTCTTGGCTTGACAAGATACTACAAGAGATTCATTGAAGGTTCTCAAAGATTGCGTTGTCATTGACTAGCTTCACGAGAAAGAGTGGAAGATTTTTGGTGATTATAAGGTTTGATTAGGTTTACGATATCAAGGTCATATATGTAACACTTTAAAAACTTTTATGAACAATTTTATGTGTGATGTGGCATTTTGGAATATAAATAGAATGAATAACGTCAAAATAGGAAATTTATATAGTGTGTGGTGAAGAGCAATGGTTATAAAATATAGAATTTATTAGGCAAGTTATAGAATTATGAAAGTTGGGTGCAAAAATAAATAGGAAAGAACAAGGTAAGAATGTCTGCAGAAGGGTTATATTTTTATAAAAATATAAGAATTTTTAGGTAAGTTATAGGAGTAGTAAAGTTCATGGGAAATAAATTGGAAAACATAATGTCTGTGGAAGGAATTCTATTTTTATAAAAATATGAGATTTATTAAGAAATTAAGGAATTAAGAAAGTTGAGTGCATAATGAAATATGAAAAATAATGTGTAAAGTGTTAGTGGAAGAGTGCTCGTAGATTGAAATGGGTCTGTGGAAGCATCAGTGTCCACGGATATGAGGTGTTCGCAAAGAAAATGTATAGGTGGTGGATAGGGAAGGGTGGGCAATGCAGAAGAATTGATATCCACAAAAGTGTTGGTATCTGCAGAAACATTAGTGTCCACGAAAGTGAAATATCCGTGGAAGAAATGTATACGAGGCAGACAAGGATGAACGAACAATGCAAAAGAATAGGTATTTGTGGAAGCATTGAGGTTTGCAGAAGCGTTAGTGTCCATGGGAGTAAGATGCCATGAAGGAAATATATACGTAGCAGATAGTTATTGGCAAAAAATGCAAAAGGAACACATCCGTAGTGGATAAGTAGAAGGGTTAAAATGTTGTCATTGGCTTGAAGTATTCGCTAAGGGAGGAGTGATAATGGCACGACTACTAAGAAGTTTAATGAAACGATCAAAGTATTATTTGGATCAGTTACAAGACCTAGAGCTAAACAATTCATGGAAGAACTCAATCATATTTTGGAAGGTTCAAGAAGAGGAATTGAAAGTGGCCATTAATGAGGAACCTCAAAGATTGGTCCACATCATCAAGTTAGTGAAGATGAGGAGCAAATATTAATGGAAGCGACCAATCTCTTTAATCAAAGTGGACAAGATATTAATCAAAGTGACCAAGTCATAAAGTTATAACCTATTATTTAAAGCACTTCAGACCTTTATTATAGTGCATTGCACTTACAAAAGATATTTAAAATAATGAAGACTATTGTGGTTACCAAAATAAAGGCATTTTATTGTAAGCACTAATGACTTTTAAGAGTCTTTTAGGTGGTTAAGAGAATCTTTTTAATTGTTTAAAAGTCTTGTGGTGTTCCTCCACAACTTATCAAACGGTTCTTTCATCCCCGTTTGTGGCGTTTTCATTATACCAAAGTTCTCGCTTCAATATAAACAACAGGTTGCGGTTTCCATCAACATCATATTATAGTCGATTTTGGAGAATTGAGATACAGATTTATCTTATTCTTGGAGGAATCTATATCAAGGAGTATCTGTGGAAAGGAATGTATCCATGACGGATAAGTGAAATGAGTAAAATGTCATTGTTGAATTGAAGTATCAAATAAGGGAGGAGTATCTACAGAAAAGACATATTTGCAGTAGATAGGTAAAATGAGTAAAACGTTATCATTGGATTGACATATCCACAAAAGGATATATGTATGTAGCAGATAGGGATTGGTGGATAGTTTAAAAATGATCCACGAATGAGGTGTCTATGGAAGAAAGGTATCTGAGAAAGAATGTGTATATGGCAGATGGTGATTGGCAGATAGTTTAAGAAGGATCCACAAAATGAGGTGTCAGTGAAAATATTGGTATCCACATTTGTATCAGTGAGAGAGATATCCACAAAAGGATATGCAAATGTGGCAGATAGCATTTGACAGATAATTTAGAAAGAATCCATGAGATAAAGTATCTACAAAAGTGTTAGTGTCCTCAGAGACATTGGTGTCCGTAGAACTGCGGAACTAAGTTTAAAATGTGAATGTGGCAGATAGTGTTTGGTAGATAATTTAGAAAGGATCTGTAAGATAAAGTATTTACAAAAATGTCGGTGTCCTTGGAAGCATTGGTGTTTGTAGAACTACGGAAGTAAGTTTAAAATGTGAACGTTAAGATTGTTATTGGAAGAGAAAAGAGTGGATGTCCGCAACAGAAGCTTGCACGTTCGCTGCAACTATGGATAGATTCAAAACGCATTTGTTCATTGAATTTGAGAGCTACGATTTGATTCTCGGACTGATAATGAAACAATAATATCAAGACACATTATCCGTGAGATTTTCTTCCCAGGGATTTACAAATTATCAGTTTATAAATACAATGGATTGGGGCACGAAGTTTGGTAGATTTTTCTCAAGTTCTTTAAAGGTATGTTTTCTACAGTTAGGATTTTGTAAAAGTTGATAGATGATGGTGATGAATGACAGAATCATGAAACTGTTTCTAAGTCTTTGAAACAAAGTGTAGTTGATAAAGCTTCATCTTTTATTGTTAACCCGATTCTTTTTAATTTCAAGGAAAACAAACGTGTTGGAACAAAGGATTGGATATCGTGATTGAACAGACTTCAATAAGAACTTCAGGTAAGTGATATTTGTTTATGTTTGACCTTTGGTCTGCATCACAAAGCGCTAGGGTAAGGTAGTGTTATGATGATGTTCTGTTGTGATGCAAACGGGTTGTAACATCCCGATTATTTTTACAATTTAAAACTTATGATTTTGAAATTTTTTTCTTTCTAAATTACAGCGAAAGACTTTTCATTTGAAAACTAGCTTTAATAAGAAGTGCATAAATAAACTTCTTTTCGTTAAACCCTTTATTATTTAAAAATATGTCATGAATTAAAACTTTATATCTTTAAAACCTTTATAACAGTGGAAGACTTGTATTTACAAAACTAAAAGAATCGGCAATACAATTGAAAAACCTTCTTAATAAAACAATTACTATAATTTAGGGTTCACTTTCTTTAAAAACATTATTACCAATCATTACATTTCTTCTTTAAGCTTTTAGTCTAACCAGCCGCCAAGCCCGCAACGTAAAAATGCCTCATTAACTGCTTCAATCCTTGATCCTATGCATACCTACATCACAGGACCTAACTATGAGCCTAACGCTCAGTAAGCAGTATAAAAATAAAAGTGCGCATGCAAGACCATTTAAAACACATAAAATTTTTAATGTTCATTATTCTATTACTCTTTATAAAATAGTGATGAGCATTTTACTATAACAGTGAACTTATATTTTGGATGTGAACTTGTACCTAACTGGTGAACTTAAACCAGATCAGTGAACTTATATTCTGTGAACGTGTATCTTACTGGTGAACTTAAACCAGATCGGTGAAGTTATATTCTAAAGGTGAACTTGTACCTAACTAGTGAACTTCTATTCTGTGAACGTGTGCCTTAATGGTGAATTTAAACCAGATCGATGAACTTATATTCTATTGGTGAAGTTGTACCTTACTAGTGAACTTATATTATGTGAACGTGTACCTTACTGGTGAACTTAAACTAGATTGGTGAATTTATGTTCTAGCGGTGAACTTGTACCTTACTGGTGAACATAAACCAGATCGGTGAACTTATATCGCAACGGTGACCTTGTATCATAATGGTGAACTTATTCTATCATGATGAACTTAAACCTTTTTTGTTTCTGTGTGAACTTATATTGCAATGGTGAACTTGTATCATGATGGTGAACATATTCCATCATGTTGAATTTAAAATGTTTATGTTTCTGTTTCTAGGTGACGCGTTGGGTGAGAGCAAGCTCTTTAATATCCAAACTCACCCGCCCGTTGAGTGAGAGCAACCTCTTCAGTATCCGAACTCACATGCACGAGTTTGTTTCCATGAGCAACCTCTTCAGTATCTGAACTCACGAAGAAAGCGCCCATTTACATTTATTCATTATGTTATGTTTAATTCAGTTACATTTGTATTTTCGTGTGCATTAGGAACAATGATGCAAGCATACAATTCTATTTAACATGTTCATCTACCTTATCCTTAAAACATGATCTATTCTTAACTAAGGAACTGAACTTATGTCTAATAAACATACAATTCACACCAAACATTCAACAATACATCAAGTAAAACGCACACGTCAAACAAACCCTAATTCCCGTGATGTAGGTCCTTTAGGACAAAACACATGCAGTACCACTTTAATGAGTTAACACTTAAAGTTGTTCTTCACGAAACCTATTCATAATTAACACATATACGTATTAATTAATTTCCAATAATAGAGTCCCCTAGCTTCAACTAACATGCTTAATACTTCCAACAATTAGAACCTCCAGTGTACTTGACAGACCATAGCAATAAAACCCAATAGATAGCAATAACCAAGCTAATAATAGAAATACAATAACAGAACATGGTTCTAATTACTTCCATATCAAAACATTAGCATAGGTTCATCCATACTCATCATTACTTAATTTCCAGCCACAACAATCTCTATCCAACAACCATCCAATCCCATAATTCCATACGATAAAACTCTTAACAATTTACGCAACAGAAAATCATGCAAACCAATATCCTTATCGTAAGCAACTAACAACAGCAATTAACAATTTAGGAACCACCCGATTACTACCACGAACAACTTACCAAATCGGCAGAGGACATACCATCAAACAAAACCAGTATTATATATCCAAGAAAGGGGTCCCAAAATCCATGATCCAAAAACCATTGAACTTGGTAAGCACTGGAGAGGATATATTAGAGGAGATCCAAGTCAAAGAATGCAAAAAGGAGGCTACTTTCTCAAAAGCCCGAAGGCTCACTTGTGCGCGCGCATTCAGACAGCGTGTGCAACACGCGCGCCCACTCAGCAGCATGCCCATCAACGCGCCTTATTTGGGCAGTACCACGCCTTCATCGTAGATCATCTGCCCATGCCCAACTGCATTCCCCACTTGGTCCAGTCATTCGTGACCCATCTCCAGCATCCTGACAACGTGTGCATTCCGTGTGGCCCAACCGTCCATCAGTTGCCTTCCATCGGCCCATCAGCAAGCCCGCACTCGCATTTCACCATTCCGACAGCGTACACATCTCCAATGGCCTATGTTTCATTAGCGGCCATTTGCCTTCTACCTGTGCACATCATGCAATCGTCACGGACCAACCCACCAGCGCACCCGAGCTCGTCCACCAGCGCGCCTTCTTTTGATAGCACCGACCCATCCTCCAGTGCACCCCATCATGTGGTTTAGCACCCAACCAAGTCCCCAAGCATGCCCACCAACCAAGTCCTAAGCTTGTGCGTCTACCAGCCATCTACGTGCTCCATCCGTTATTCCATCTATCGTGCCCAGCAGCCCATTTGTGGCCATCAGCTGCCATCTTCCGGCCAGTGCCATTTAGCCCCAAACAATGCATTCAGCGCACCTACAACCCATGTACATCCAGTCTAGTAGCCCATCCGAGCATGCCCGTAGCACCAGCAGCCATCCGTGCGCCACCTGCCTCACCCGCGGCCTAGTAGCCCATCTTGCGCATAAGCAGCCTATGTGCGCCTAGCACCATCACCATGAAGCCCACCTCTACACGCCCCACCATTCATGGAGCCTATTCCACGCGCGCCTAGATTCAAATTAGTTTTAAGTTGATTTATTTTATCCTAGTTTTTGATTATTTTGTTAGGATTTAGTTTAGGTTATAAAAGCACCTTAGTGCTACCATATGATTTTTTTTTGTTGTTACCCATTTAGCTTGTGAGAAAGTTTTTCTCTTTGGTTCTTTGTGAAGAACTTGATCTTCTTCAAGTATGGCTTGAAAGATTGAAACTTTGATAGCTTTGATTCAACCAACAAATTTGGTTAGGGTAAAGCTCCTCATATTGATAACTCTGGTTCTAGTCGACAGGTTTGGCTAGGGTCAAGTTCCTTTTTGATCTTGATTCATGAGATGATCCGTTACATTCTGCATATGTTATAGGGCCTAGGGTTCATTAATACCTTAGGTTCGCATCAGTTGGTATTAGAGCGTTGGCTCGATCGAAATCAATGTGCTATCTTTTATTTTTCGTATCAATTTCTTCTTTTTCTTTGATCCTTATGATCAACTATAAAAAAAATTGATCCTTGGATCATATATCAAAAAATAATTTCTTTCCCTTCATCTATAAAAAAAGTTGTTCATTTTTTGATCATCTACTACAAAAAAAAGTGAGATTTTTAGTTAAAAAAAAAGTGAACTTTATATTCAAAAAAAGAGTTTATTGAAATTCGAAACAACTTCTTAGTTACATCTTAAAGAGTGCTATTCGAGTCCCAAATCATTGATCTATTTCTGTCAGTTTTTAGAAATTTTTGAAAAAAATTTCATTTTTGGGAAAATTCTTCAATACCTCATCCAAATTCAAGGTATTTGATTCTTAGGCTACTTAATCACAATAATTAGTTTGCGTAGATTGGTTTTGATAAAATATGTAGGAGAATTGAATTTAAAGTTTGAAAAAGTTTTGATTTTTACGGTTTATGCTTGTTGAATTTTCAAACTATATATGATTGAGTTGTTCCATAAAGATCTAAAAGGGGAGAACGAGTGGTAAAAGGCGAGAGTTGTGAAACTATCTTGTAAAAGCCATATTTGAGTGCAAACACGAGTGGAGTCATCGTTGATTCGAGTGAAACACATGAGGGACAGGAAATGTCTTTACTTTATTAATTTTTTTTTTCTAACCCTTTATTGTTTGTTTGTTCTTAATCCAAAATCATGAGTGGAAGTGGAAAAGAAGCCCACATGGATTTGAGGATGTTTATGAGAACTATGCAAGATTAACTCCAAGCCCTAAATTGAAGGTTAGACGTTTTGAAAGAGTTAAATTTGAGAGGAAAGGGTAAGTAACCAAAGGAGAAAAGACTTCCGAATGGATAGGGAAGTTGTCAAATTGAGCAACATCAAGGTTGAAAGACATCTCAAGCAAAAAGGAGTTAACTTGAGAAAAGGGGAGACTTCAAATTCTTCATCTACATGGAAATCTGATTTTTACAAAAAGGAGCCTAAAGCGTCACAATTCGACTTTGAGAAGCTTTACGAGTCTTGTTTAAAAAAGAAACCAAGCACCACTACAACATTGAGTTCTAATCCGAATGAAGTAACGCAAGGGAGCAACTTCAACAAAGAAGATAAGTTGATAGAAAAGAGACAACTTGAGGAAAAGCAAGATGTTCATGATGCTAAAGGAAAAGAGAGCGATAAAGTGGAGCAACAAATTGAAAGAGTTGCCAAGGATTTTCAAAATTGCGCCAAAACAAAAGCCATGGAAGAAAAGTTTGAACTTGGAGAAGTTGAACACAATTTGGAAGATGAAGAAACAAAAGGAATTGGAAAGAAAAAGGCGAAGATGAAAAATGAGATAAAAGAGTCATAGAGAGAAAATTCGAATTTAAAGTGAGTGAAAAAGGTAAAGAGGAAGAAAATAATTCAGAGGAAGAGATGGTAAAATCCGAGAGTGAAAGGGAGAAAAAAATAGTGGGAGAGGAGGTAAAAACCGAGGGAGAAAAGGAAAAGAAAGAAATTGGAGTGATTAAAAAGAGTGAGAAAAGTGGAGAGTTGATTTTTCTTTTATGCAAAAATATTTATTTTACCTCCCATGAACTAACTTCTTTTCTAGTGTATGTTTCATTTATTTTGCAAGGTTATAAAGACATACATCCAAAGGAGTTACCAAAGGACATAACACCAATAAGGAAGATTGAACATCTGAGGATGGAGTACATCAACATGTTTCCATATGTCATCCACAAAGGTAAGGATATTGTGGTTGTCAACCTATTCTAAAAAAGGTATGAATTTACTCTTCAAACCAAGTTATTGCATTATGAAAATATTGAGAATTTGCATGGGAAAGACTTAGGTTTTGGGAGTTTTTCGATTGATTGTGATAAAGATGCATATGTTGAATTTTATGGTCATAAAGGATTACTTTTCGAGAAAAATACCTTGTGTATTCCTACATATTATATTTATGAATTAATATTTGGTATCTTTATGATCTTAGTTGGTATCTTTATGAATTGTGGAGCATGTTTGATTTCTAGGATTGATTTAAAGAATAGTTATTATCAAATTTGATTAAAGAATGTTGATGAGTGGAAATTTGCGTTTACTCTTATACATGAGTGGTTGACGATGCTATATGAATTATTCAATGCTTTTAGTACCCTTGTGAGGTTATTGCATATATTTTGATTGTCCATTATATTACATATTAATCACCATTGGCTAATCTTATTGGAGAGAGGAAAAAATTTGCCATTCAACCACAAGGAGATGTTCCATTCCAAGCCTTGAAGCACATCAATGATGATGATTATAAAATTTACCTACCAAGTGTAAATGGTAAAGTTAGTGTTTCTTTAAATATTATTAACTTGTCTTTGTTGATGTAGGCAATTTGAAGATGAATCTTCTCAAAGAAGGGAGGAATGATGTGATTAGGAAAACACACAAAGACAAAGATCCATTAGGAGACATTGGAGACCCAAAGACTAAAACAAGAATAAAGAAGGTAAAAGAAAAACCACAACTTTTAGTGGAGAAAATCTAAGAAAGGGGGCCCAAAATCCATGATCCACAAAACATTGAACTTGGTAAGCATTGGAGAGGAGATATTAGAGGAGATCCAAGTCAAAGAATGCAAAAAGGAGGCTACTTTCTCAAAAGCCTGAAGGTCCACTTGTAGCGCACACATTCAGACAGCGTGCGCCCACTCAGCAGCCCGCGCACCCTCGCCCACTCTTCCAACAATGCTACGCCTTCTTTGCCGATCATCTGCCCACACACAACTGCATTCCCCACTCGACCTAGTCATCCACGACCCATCTCCAACATCCCGATAGTGCGCGCATTCCGCGTGGCCCAGCCATCCATTAGCTGCCTTCCGTCGACCCAACAACAAACCCGCGCACCCACATTTCACCATTCCGACAGCGTGCGCATCTCCAACAGCCCTCATTTCATTAGCAGCCATTTGCCTTCTACCTGCACGCATCGTGTAATCTTCGCAGGCCAACCCGCCCGAGCACCCAAGCTCGCCCACCAGCGAACCTTCTTCCGACAGCACCGGCCCATCCTCCAGTGCGCCCCATCGTATGGCCCAGCACCCAACCAAGTCCCCGCGCGTGCCCACCGATCAAGTCTGAAACCCATGCATCCACCAGCAATCTGCGCGCACCATCCGCTATTTTGCCTATTGTGCCCAACAGCCTATCAGTATCCGCGACCCATCATATACCATCTTCCGGCCAGCGCCATTCAGCGCCTAACAACCCATTCAATGCGCCTGCAAACCATGCGCACCTAGTCTAGCAGCCTATCCACGCGTGCTCGCAACAGCAGGACCATCACCATGAAGCCCATCTGTGCACAAGTAGCCCATGTGCGCCCAGCACCATCACCATGAAGCACATCCGCGCGCACCTCACCATCCATGGAGCCCATTCTGTGCACACCTAGATTCAAATTAGTTTTAAGTTTATTTTTAAGTTGATTTACTTATCCTAGTTTTTGATTATTTTGTTTGGATTAGTTTAAGTTATAAAAGCACCTTAGTGCTACCATATGATTTTTTTGGTTTGTTACCCATTTATGAAAAAGAGCTTTTAGATTGTGAGAGAGTTTTTCTCTTTGGTTCTTTGCGAAGAACTTGATCTTCTACAAGCATGGCTTGAAAGATCGAAACTTTGATAGCTTTGATTCAACTAACAAGTTTGGTTAGGGTCAAACTCCTTGTCTTAATAACTTTAGTTCTAGTTGACAAGTTTGGCTAGGGTCAAGCTTCTTTTTGATTTTGATTCATGAGACTATCCGTTACATTTCGCGTATGTTGTAGGGTCTAGGGTTCGTTAATACACTAGGTTCGCATATAAAAGCAAATTCAAATTTTAGATTTTAAGATTAAGAGACTTCGACATAAATGAATTTCATTGGTGAAAGTTTCATGGAGAAATCAAACGTTGGAAGAGGTGACATGGGAAAGGTAGCAATGAATGGAAAAGAGATATTGTAATATCCCAAAATTTTGTTATGCTAAGCGTACGACTCAAGTGATAATTTTGGGATGATAGGAGCTGTATTGAACGATTAAGATATTAGTCAAGCGAAACATATTTAGATAAAGTGAATCTTGATACCTGGATTAATTAGCTTATAGAAATGATTGAAGTTAATTGAAGAATTGTTTGATAATATTTTGAGTTAGATTGAATGATATCAATTAGATTGACAGCCAGTGGAATAAATAAGAGAAAATGTACTTGGATATAATAAGGTTGAAGGTATAGGATTTATACTATGTTAGGGCATACTGGATTTAGTGAGGAATAATGTGAAGGAGGAATGGTGAAACATCTGGTATATGTTGAGGTTTGGATAATTTGGAAAAGTGAATTATGGTTTATTAAGGGTAATATATATATATATATATATATATATATAGAGGATATATATATGAATAATCTGGAGAGTTAAGCAACAACACGCAGTTTGGAGACGGCGGTCGATCGACGAGGTGTCAATCGACTGGTGTCGTCGACCGGCATGATTATGTGTAGTTTTTTAAAAATGGTTGGCGGTCGATCGCCATGGTGAAGAGAACGACCAGCACGACCAGCCTGATCGTCCGCCATTCTGGAAGAAGGAAAATGATCGTCTGCCATTTATAAAAGTCATCTAGAGAGATGATAACTGTGTCAAGATGAAACGAATCGACCTCTAAAACGTCTGGATGATGGAAGGTCTGATCCCTTGGCCTTTAGTCTTCAATGGGAGTGCCTATAAATTAAGAGGGTAGGGAGCGAAGTTGGAGAGAGTGAAAAACTATGGGGTTACTCTATTGAAATGATGAGTGGATCGTGAGTGTTCTGAAGTTGTGAAGTTGTGCTTCTGAGAGAAGAGATTTAGCGTGAGAGAGTGACGGTCTGATGAGAGAAATGATTCTATGGTTTTGAAAAGTGAGAGTTTTACAGAGGTATGAGTGACAATGAATGCTTCTGTGGTTTTGAGAATGAAGTTGTGAGGGTTTGTTGTTGGACGGTATGAAGTCATGGGGTTTTGGAGAAAAAGGAGTTTTGTGCTGGAAATCTTAAAGGTTTACAAAGAATATGAAACCGTGAGGAGTTGCTGCAGTGGTTTTAGGAGAGTTTAGGTTTTCAGGTTTCAAATTATTCAGGTAATTCTACCTTCACTCACATTTTTGTTAAAGGATGTATTATAGGTGATGGTTGGTGTCATTCGTTACTATTAAGATGGATTTCGATTATAATGACAACATGTTATTGGTAGATTATTATTGGCAAAACAATAGGATTATGGGTTGAGGTATTATTGGATAGCATATTCCTTGTTTGAATAGTTACACTCTATTAAGATAAAGTTGGATTATGAGTTGATGGATATATATTATGCATGTGTTTATGCTGATGAAGCTGGGATACACTGTTAGATTGAAAATTGTATTTAGTTGGTATGATCATGCATGATAGACTTTAAGGAAAGGAATTAGTATATTAGGGAAACCTATGGGCAGTAGTTAATCGTTAGAATAAATTGTTAAGTTGCATTGAGGAGGATCTGTTAAGCAATAAATTGCTTGTAATTGGGTTGATTATTGGTGAATTATTATTGATGATTTCATATGTCAAATTATGGATAGGTTTTGTGAAAGACAACTGTAAACGCTAAAACTTGTTAATAACTTTGGGTAAGTGGTACTATATGTGTTTTGTCCGAAATGACATACATCACGGGAACTAGGGATGTTTATTGTTTGTTTAATTGATTGTTATGAATTATATGTTTATTAGATTTAAGTTCAGTTCCTTAGTTAGGACAGATTACATTTTAAGGATACGATTGAGGAACACGTTAGATAGGATTGTATGTGCATGACAACGTTAAGACTTGGAATCATAAAGTACATGCAAATAGAATGAACGTAAATAGTTATTTTTGTGGTCCGGTTGGATATGCCTGGCATGAAAACAGAATAAATGACAGTAAAAGACAGAAACAGTAACATATAAGCAAAAACTGAAAATTGTATACGGAGTTACAAAAGTTATATGTGTATTTCATATTTTACGTTTATACTGCTTACTGAGCTTTAGGCTCATAGTTAGGTTCCATTGATGTAGGTAAGGAGTCGATGAATGGATAAAGCTGTTAAAGGACGTAGCTGATGGAGTATTATCGGGTTGAGTGTTTGTGTTGTTGGTGACATTGACCTTGGGTTATGGCTCACGGAAATGAAATAAATGTATTTAAATGTTTTAAAAGCTTTTAAAGTATTTTATGACTTCAAACAAATGTTTTACTTGTGTTTTAAGTTAATGTGTTTATTTAAACTATTGGTTTGTGGTATTTAAATGTAAAAGACTTCCGCTGCATGTTTATTACTCTGGTTTTCCATCACGAATGTTTTTATAAATGAAAGAAAATTTTTATACGGAAAAAGATACGGGATGTTACATATATCCAAAGTTGTTTCATGGTACAAATTTTGGGGACAAAATTCAATTAACGTGGAAGGAATGACACCTGAAAACTTTTCACGAATAATTTCATATCTAACGTGACATTTTGGAATTTAAATGGAATGAATAATGCCATAATAGGAAATTAATATATTGAATAGTGAAGAGTAATATTGTAATAAAATATGAGATTTATTTTACTAAGCACGTTATAAGATTAGAAAAGCTAGGCGTGGAAAGGAATTTAAAAGAATAATGCGTAAATATCCGCAGGATTAGGTTTCCTGTTGGTGGTGTCCATGGAAGCGTTGGTATAGGCAAAAATATTGGTGCCCACAGAAGTAAGTGTGAAATATAAACATGGTAGATTGTAATTGGAGGATAAGGTGAGCAGATATCTAGAGTGGAAGCACCTGCACCCACTACAACTATATGGGAAACTCCAGAACACGCTGTCTGCAGAATTTTTGGACGGCAAATATATTACTCAGCTGTGAATATATCTTCAAACTACGATTAGATTCTCGAACTGCTGAAAAAGAAGGTTGTCGATTTATAAATAGGAAGGTTAAGAGGATAACTCTAATAGTCTATGCATTAAAAGCCACAGTTTGCTATTTTTCTCTCAATCTCTCTGAAGGTACATCTACTACAATTAGGACTTTGTAATTTAGATATTGGACGATGATGAACAACAAAAATCATAGGAGCTGTTACTAAGTCTTTGAAACAGAATAATTAATAAATTTTCATCCTTTTTATTAACTCAATTTTTTTATTTGTCTTAAAGAAAATAAACATGTTGGAACAAATGTTTCTTTCAAGTAAACAGACCAAATCTAACCCAATATTCGACATCCTATTGTTTCTTTCCTCTTCTAAACTCAAATTTTCTCGTACTTTGTAAACACATCACACATCCTCCAACCTTCACTTTAATATCTCATAATTTCTATTGCTTTATCATTCTCTTGTTTTCTCACAAACTTTCTCGCATCCCAATTATCAACCAGATATTATTTAGAAATTTATTTTTGTGTGTATATATATTGCAATATTACTAATATTATAAATACCAATTAATGTTGTATATTTATTTATGTAAATTTTGTGTACGTGGAGGTGACAAAATTCGAATTACTTTCTACCTACAACGATATTGTTGGATTTAACAAAAATTTATTTTTATATTATAAATCCTGACAATTATACTTTTGAGAATATTGTTGATAACATGGCAACATTTCTATTGGACACTTAGAGGTACACACAAACAATTAGCTAGACATCATGCGTTGTCTTTACCAAAAAAAAAAAAACAAAAGAAAAAGAACCTGCGAAGTATAAAATCACTTTTATTTTAGTGAAAAATAATAAGTGATAAAGTATAAATTAAGGATTAATGTAAATATTGTATTTAACATTAATCTATGGTAATTCTACTAAGTACTTGCAAGACATTTTGACAAATGTCATTTAAATGAGGCTATGAAAGATCACATTGAAATAACATTGAATGAAAGAAAAATTGACAAAATAGATACTACAATTCGAACAACCTTTATCATTTGCGTGCATCCTCCCGAGGTTGAAAAGGATTCGATCTCGAATCATATCTTGTGTCACCATATTTGTACGGGATGCCATGCATTAATATGTCCAAGCTATTTCCTTTAAATATGATCAAGGGAACCATGTTAGCACATATTTCTTCCTTAATATCCAAAGAACAAATCTCGTTCGTGTTGGAGCATGAAACATGAAAAGATTGCTCCTTTTGTGTTTTTGTGGTCACGGAGTCAACTTGGTCGTTTATCATATCGGATACTTGCTCTTCTTGGCAATCTTCTTCTTCTAATTGAGGCTCCAAAGATAGTAATGTCCCTTTTTCGGCCTCATCTCTTGTGATATTTTCTATAACGGTGCTAGGAGGATGTTGAGTCTATTGTTGGTTTTGATTCATCTTTATTTGAGCAATATCTCATTGTAGTGAGAGAATGAGTTCCCACAAATCTTCTTTGGAGTGAGAAGTGGTTCAGCCATCGTGGATTTTGTACCGCTTCCGATGCTCCTCAACTCATCATAAGGAAAAAGATTGTGCAAGAATATGTTTAGCTCTGATACTAGATGATGCGCGCACTAAATGCCGACGAATGAACTATGGATGAATGCACCACTTCTCGCCTCCTTGGATAAGGATGCGGATGCAAAGTTCTCCCGTGATATAACTCACACAAGAGGATCTTTGGATATGACTCACCAAGGCCTTTGGATATAACTCACCAAAGAAAAGAAAAGGATGACTCCAATTTCCGAATCAAAGCAAAGCTTTAATTTGTATTCAATTCTCAACTATCTAAAACATAAAATTAGGTGGCTTTATATAGCATTTTACGAACATAAATTAAAAAACTAAATAAAAGATAGCTTAGATTAGTGGATCTAGATCTCCTAGATAAGTGGATCTAGATCTCCTAGATAAATGGATCTTTTTGTTGTGATTCTCAACCGATTTGAAAAGTTTCCTTGATCTTTGACTTGATATCTTTTTATTGACTTTCTTATCTTTCAAGCATATCTTCTTGGGTTTCTTTCAATTGAAGTTAGTGAATGGGCTTCACTTGATCTTCATGGGTTTGGGCCTTTGCTCTTGTCATTGAGCCTTGTTGAAACCGTTCACTTGAATGGCTTCCACATCTTGAGTTTCTTGCTCTCCAAGTTTGGAAACTCGGGCTTCACTTAAACTTTTGCTCTCTATTCGTTGGGCTTTTACCATAGCAAATGGACTTCGAATTAAACGATCTAACATGCGTTAGAAAGCTTAAAACGTTGGTTACAATCTTCACGAAGAACATATTTTGAAATGACATTGTTTGAAATGCCAAAATAATCAAATATGCCTCGGAGGTCAAAAGGAGGACAGTTTTGGAAAGTCTTTTAATTATTCTCTTGAATTTCTACCTATGCTTGACCTTGCATTTATCCATGATAATCTTTGAGGCTTGATCAATAATAGAATGATCCCATTTCACATCACTTTTTTAAACATGATGCATGAAATAAGCAGTTTGCATGCAATTTAGAATATCATCACCTAACAGAGTATAACAACCATTAGCATAATCTAACAGATCAGCATATCCTCAAAACAAGTGTATCATCAAATAACAGAACAATGATCAAAAGTCAACTTAGCATCTTGTGGTCTAGTCCCTAAAGGCTCAAATACGAACAGTTATTACTTATCTTCACCCCTTAATACCAGTGAGATACAACTTATCTTCCTTGTTCGTTATCCTCTTTGCATGAACAACTCCATTAAAACTCTCCTTCGAACCTCAGCAAAGAGACTCCTTTCCTTTTGTATATTCCATCACATGAACTCTACACCCTATAGCCCGAGAGACTTCATATATTTTCTTAGAAAACTCTTAAACTATTTTCCTTAAATATAAAGTTACCATTTTAAATCCAAGGTCTTTGTTTCTCCCTATACCTCACGTTCAGATTCATCTCTAATGGATCTATGAGTCTTGCCTCATTAATCACGACTCTTGATTCACAATGACCGAATAATCATTTGGTAACTTTTCCCCCACATTACTAATATTTCCATAGCTAAAATGCGATTTAACATCCCTCATTATCATCTAAATGATGTTGCCTTATCCATCGCGAATATCCTTCATTGTCCAGAAGATGCTACAAAATGATATATTACTATTACGAAAGCCTACACTCCCGTAACGGCTACGTTTGGATCCGTTGCGAATATTCCCAGTGAATATCCCCTTCCTGTAGTGCTAATTGATCAATCAACAGCCATCACGTCTTTTTGCAGACGCGTTCCTTTCCGCAGATGAGGATTCACTTAACCAAACGATATTGTTTCCCTTGTCTTCTTGGCTACAACGAACGCATTGACTCCCGCAGACACGAGGCCTCTCGCGTCTTTCCTTGAAACGAAGTTGTAACGACCCGGTTTTTTGTAACCTTTTAAAAATGCATAAAATTTAAAACTTTTATAAAACCATTGAAATCGCTTTTAAAACAGATTAGAGTACGATGCTAAACCGGCCCGCTACTAACCTTTCGTTAAACTCGTATTGAAAATCCAATTAATAAAATGCGGAAGCATTATAAAATCATTTATTTAGAACATAGCAGAAGCGTAAATAATTTAATAAAAGGAACTTAATGAAAGAAACTAAACAATTAAATACAACTTAATAAAACTTGATTACAACTGTTTTCTCTTCTCGCTCTAGCCTGGCCAGCCACAAGCTCTTGCGCGTGCAAATCTTTCATCCATACTTCATTATGTTTATTATCTACTTATTATTTGTTCATACCTACACCACAAGTAATATGTGAGCCTAATGGCCTAGTAAGAAAAAGGGTTTATACAATATGCTTATGACTCTCTTTAGTTCTTTCTGGAGTGGGTACCGCCCCAAACCAATCTTTTCATTTTGTTCGTTGGTTCTTTACTCGTACTTCGAGCTGGAGATTGAAGAAATCCATGGCGGTAGGATAGATCTTTGTC
Source organism: Begonia loranthoides (assembly GCA_022433065.1). Classification (NCBI taxonomy): domain Eukaryota; kingdom Viridiplantae; phylum Streptophyta; class Magnoliopsida; order Cucurbitales; family Begoniaceae; genus Begonia; species Begonia loranthoides. The sequence continues at coordinate 8,085,912 of CM039469.1, forward strand.
GGCTTCAACCACCTAGAGTAGATAGTCTCGTAGTCTCGACAAGGGAAAGATAACGTTCTCTTTTAAATCCTGTCTACCTGGTTGATCCGTACTTACCCTACCATTCTCCAACTCCCTATTTCTACTTCTTTAAATTCTTTTTCCTCACATTATGCATGCATGAGTACCACCACTAGGGAGACACTCCCTATTTGATTTCTATTAGCATGATGCATGACCATACATTCTCAACCTAACGTGATGCATGATGCACTATAACATTAACATTCATAATAATTAAAGTGCGCATTGAAATAAAAGTAACTGTAATTGAAAGCGCATATAAGGAATAACAATAATTGAAAGCATACAACAAACCATAACATGGAACAAATTATGATATCGAATTGAAAACGATGAGCAATAAGAGACAATAAAGTAAACGTGCGATGAATCACAATTAATTAAACGTGCTCATTAGACTAAACAAACTAAACATGCTTCGACACTTAGCAAGATTAAATAGCTGAAAACAGAAAACATGCTCATAAAATTTGTAAATCTTATTCCAACTGATTTCGTATGCTTTTATTCTAATTAATTAACACACTATAATTAATAGTCTAATTTATTACCTTGGTTAATTACATGCTCGACTAATTAGTTAACATGTTCAAGGTTCAGTTATTGATTAAACAACTAGTTAATTAACGTGCTTCAATTGCTCAACATATTAATATTAGTCTAGTTAGTTAATTAAACATGCTTAATTATTTAATTTACATACCTAATTAGTTAGTTAATTACATGCTCAAAGATTAATTATTGGTTAAATATGCTTGAATTGATTAACCTGCTTAAGTCGATTAACACAAAGTTATAATTAACATGCTTGAGTCTAGTTCATTAATCTAATTTAGTCAATTGCTCTAGTTAATTGACATGCAACAAGAATTAATCAAGGAAATTAAACATACTCAACTAATTAATTAACATGCTTGTTTAGTTGATCATTCTATTTAGTTAACTACTCTAATTATTTGTCATACATCAAGAAATGATTAAGTCACTCAACATGCTTCACTAGTTACTATTAACATACTCATCTAGTTAGTTAATTAATATATTCAAGAGTTGATTACATGTTTTTATCCTAGTTAACTAATCGTGCTTAGGTTTAGTGGACAATAGCATGCTAAAGACAAGTAATTGTAAACAAAGTCATAAGCAATATCAAGAAGACAATAACAAAGGTAATGTAAAAACATCTGTTCACATAGTCAATGAAACCTTTAATTCATTTACGTTTCATTCATTCTTCTTTCATCCTTTCTGTTCTTTTCTAACAACGTAAAACATCTAGTCCAGAAGTAGTTTAACTTGAAGTTGTGTAACTTTCGATCGACCGCAATTCCACTACAAGTTGCCTGCTTAGTTTCAAAAGTCATACGAAGCACATCACAACCACATTGTTGCTTCAATTTTGTCAAAATACTTACCTCGTGATCATCATTTGCACTGTTATAAAAAAGAAGACGTGGAGCTAGTCTTTTCCATCATAGCCATTCAACTTATTACCGTGTGCCTTTCCATAAAATAAGCTAGGAGCAACACCAGTGCACCATTTTGTACCAAATAAGATTTTTACGGGTAGAATTCAGCAAACAGATCCTTGTCGCTAATACAAGCAACTTAAAGACCTGCAGATTAAACAGAGATATCAGCAAACATTCCACATCATAAGAATAAAGATATAAAACAGTACAAGAAAATGCTTTCCTTAAGAATATTATCACAAAATGTAGCCAATAGTTCTGCACTTGAACTTCCAGCTACACCTTGTTTACAAAAGACCTCAAAAGCCCCTTTGAGAGCCTTTACAAAAACGTAACTAATGAGGGCATATTTTGATTTTGGGCACAATAAAAAAGATCTCAAAACCTTGTGGAAAAGAGTATGATTAAGAAAACAGTCGCTCACATATGCTAGATATTGTCATGCTGTCACTACTCGTAAGGGACTGAGACAGAATGAGGAACAATCCAACCCGATGAATCTAATCGCCTGACCATTTTTCTCTTAAGTTTTATTAATTATCAATGGAAGACTTAAAATATTACTTATAAGCTAGGGCCTAACAAATATGAGTTTAACAGGTTCAACAGTGATATCAGATAGTATAGTAATATAATCCAAAATAAAATGAAGTAAAGTATTATGCAGAAGGTAAGTTAACGATTACAGTCATCCAACTAAAATATACCTCATAAAAATCTCTCAAGGGAGAATACTAAAATAGAAATAAAAATTCGCCGGATCTAAACTTGACTTGGCCACTGAAAATCCAACTGATTAAAATCCTGAAATGTGTCATTGAGGTGAGTTGACTAAACTCAATAGAGATTATGTTTTTAAAGAAAGATTTAATTAAAATGATGTTTAAACATATATGAATTTAAAACTCACGTTTTATAAATTCCTTTCAGAAAAAGATGTACGAAAAGACATGTGTGTAAAATCACCCACTAATAAGTGGTACGTAATTAAAATAAGCCTTGTTGTACAAATTAAAAATCACAGTGAAAATAGAGCCACTTACAAACTCCAGGTATACCATGCCATAGACATATAATAAAATAAAGACGCTGCTCGGCGATCGCAAAAGCCAAAGAAATACCTTGATCAAATTTAGGGATTTGCAACACAAGAACACAATATATACAGCTGTCCTATTACTTATTTTAACTTTAGGGATTCGAACCTAGGGATATGTCACAAATTCTCTATTACCCATTTCAACAACAAACAAACACATTCCGCACGATAGAATGTGTGAAAATAAAACGGACTCCAAACTGGGTTAATCAAACTTGATTCACACGACCAAATTGATATAGAAATATTTAAATACATGTATAATCGAAATATGTAGAGTGAAAATATAATATAATACAAAAATCTGATTGCCATAAAATGAACGCGTTATTTTAATATGAGATAAATCTCAAAATATTCACTTTTAAAAAAATTATGCAATGCAGTGCATAAAATACTCCATACCTCAAAATGGTTTACGCAAAATTCAAAATCCAAATAATTCAATCCAATGACTCACAAATCTTCAATTAGATTGGATACCTATAAAAAAATAAGTTATTAATTTTTTAGACAAATTTTTATACCTTAGAATGATCAATTTTCATTTAAGATTAATTCAAAATTAATTGGATTAAATTATCTAAAATTTTGGCTTAAAATATGTTTTAAAAAAAATAGGCCCAAAGAGGCCATGGGCCGCAGCCCAAAGGGTTGGACTGGGGCCTGTTGGTCTGACTTGCAGATTGCAAACCAGACTAAGGCCAAGGGTTTTGTTGGCCATCGAGCCAGAGATGTGGCCTGAGTTCTTGTCCAAAACCACAGACGCATTCGTTCTTGTCGCGAGTGTCAGACTCTTCGTCGAGGACATAGTCGATTCTGGCCGAGACTCAGCCAAGAGACCGACCGAGGTTCTACGCTTAACACGCCGAGACTCAACCTTAGCTAGGTCACGTTTTGGCCTTCCTCTGTCGACACATTTTTCCCCAACACGAACGTCGGTTTTCATCCAGTCAACTGGGCATTACAACTAATTTTCCCCAAAGTTCAGAATCAATACTTTTAACAAATCCATAGTCCAGGCTTAAATATCAGAAAGCAGAGCATTAATAGAAGCTAAAATCAGATTTTTACCTTCGGCCAACTCTGGTAAACAACGCGCGATTCGACGGTATGTTCTCCGAATTAATTTTGTTTTCCACCTTCAAAGACCGAGAACATAATTTGTATAAAACAAGTGACCAAGTTTTCAACTAGAATTTTAATACTTCAATCACGAAATCGGATATGCAGAGTTGAAGAACACAGGCTTACCACAATGATTTCTTGACTCCAAATCACGTTGTGAATGTCGAGAAACCTCCGCCTTGTTGGTCGATTACACAGGGGAATCAAGATATTCGGTGGGGATTTGAGGCAGAGGTTGATTACACAGAGGAGAAAATTGCCGTTTAAGAATTGAAGGGAAGGATTGCCTTTAAATACTGTAGCATCGTATAGAAACATTGTAGCAAGTAACCAATCATGGACTATACACTTATTATTGTAATAGTTGTACCTTTAATAATGCTATTATTTCTAGTCATTTTATTTTTCTGTATTGCTGAATGCTATCTAAAGGAACCAATAAATACTCACAGAACATTAAACCATGCTCCACCAACTTCTCTTGACCAATATATACATAATATTGAAATATAATTAATCATCTTATAATGGATTATATCATCATCATACTAATTACTGGACCTTTAGCATTTTTATTGACACTTATAATTTTATTTTTGTGTATTGTAGAGTGTTATAGAGAGGAACCAATGTTTAGGATAAAATACGCAAATGCACCACATACTGGATTACCTGATAATTAAGCATAATCTTACTAAGCAAGATCACCATGAATAACATCGACAATGTCGAAAAGTTACAAGTTAGCAATTTACACATTAGAACCCTAGCTACAGAATTAAGTAGTTTACCAAGAATACCCTTTCAAGAAAAAATGATTATTCTACCCAAAAACTTACCTATGGGAACCCATTACGCTATAGGAAGTAAACACTCCCAACCAGATACACCAGACAATTCCAAAATTAAAGCCCTTTTAAATAACATCATGGAAATTTTATCTTATATTATCATTCATCATAATACAGACGATTTACAAGACATACAGAGTAATGTAGTTAATACTAATGAATTCATAATAAAATATTATTATAAACTTAAATCAAAAATCAAAGATACTCATGATATCGTAATAGAAAATCAGTTCAAATTAATTAAGATAGAAAAAGAAATTATGGACCTAAATGAAAAAATACATGACACGCAAATAATGATTGCTGATTTAGAAAATTATTTAAGGAAAACGTTAGGATGAATAGTAGTCTAGCTGAATTAATAAAACACATAGAAATAAATATAAATGAGAAAATTGATGAAATTAAACAACAAAATTACGAAATACAACGAATAATAGAACTAAATAGTCATAAAGAAAATTTTAAAGAACTAACAGAAGCAAAAAATATAGTGCTACAACTGGTCGATAAATTCTAAAAGATTCAGAAAAATATAATCAATCTATTAATTATGGAAAAGACATAATAGATATAATTACTAATCTTCAACAAATTATAGTTAAACAAGAACAGCAAAGGTCAATCACTATCGAAGACCTAGAACATATCAACTTAGAAAGAAGGATAAGACCAAAACTAACAATTCAACCACCGCCTATGATATAATGGAAAATTTAGAAGAACAAATAGCTAAACTTACTAGACTATTTTCTGAACTAGATATACCCAAAGAAGACACACAAGAAAATTATTTACTAATGAACAGAGAAGCAGAAACAGACACTAATGAAATAGTTTACGATTATACTTCAGATGAAAATCCATACGAAAATCCATATAATCCTCATTATGTAAAACAAGAATTGCCCGAATCTAGTCGTCGTAATAAAAAATGAATGTATGAAGAAATGGAAGATGAAGATTTTAAACATTACATGAACAAACAAGGATATTATTATAACAATAAATGGACTAAGATACCCAATCAATATATTCCTAGGATTGAAAGTTTTTTAGGAAATCACATATTAAATATAGATTGTGTTGAAAATGAATATAAAGTATTAGAAGACTGGAAGAATAGAATTAACATTTTCATACAATTAAATCAAGAAATAAAAGATCTTACTCCTGAAGATTTATTTAATTACGTAACACATCAAACAACATGTATAGTATGCAACTACTTAACACATTTAAACCTTTCTGTAAAAGCAATATTATTAGAAACAGATTCAATTACTACATTTAAAAATATAACCCAATTATTAACCCAAGAATTCATAGGAAGATATCCCAAGGAGACTGAAAAAACAGATGCTTTTGTCAAAAAAGCTTTTTGGCATTTAACGAATATGAAACTATGTGATTTCTGTTATTTAGAAAATTTTATCTGTGAATTCAGAGATGTTTATCATCAATTAGATGATAAATATAGGATGTTAGCAGATGAAATATTTTATAATAAATTTCCATCCCAAGTTCATTCAGAATTAGAAGAAAATTACAATAAAGGACTTGAAACAGACGCTCTACCTAAATCCCTAGGAACTAGAATTGTAATATTAAGAGCATGGTTGCAACAAACATGTAATACCGAAATAGTTAAGAAACAAGCTAAAATCAAGCTATGTTGCGAAAAAATCACAAATAGAATTGGAAAATACGGATGTAATGAGAAAAGAAAAAGGAAAAAATGGAGAAAAATTCCATATAACAAATATCAAAAAATAAAAATAAAAAATCCTAGAAAATATTTTAGAAATAGACAACAATTTCGACAAAAGAAACGAACACAACCTGATAAGTTTTGCCCCAATAAAAAGAAAACTTGTACGTGTTGGTTATGTCACGAAGAAGGACACTATGCCAATAGTCACTCCTACTGAAGTAGTTAAAAGTATTGGTCATGAAGTTTTACATATCATTAACTTTTTATATACTACACGACAAATTCTAGAACACAAATTACAAGAAGTTTGTAATGAGGATCCTCTTGATGAAAATAAAAATACTAATAAGGAAGAAATTATTATTAAGCTAAAAGATCCTTTAGCTGAAATAAATGTTCCTAATCGAATTCCATATAGTATTAGAGATGTAGAAGAATTTCAACAAGAACGTAAAAATTTACTAGAACTAGGAATTATAAGAGAAAGCGTGAGTCCTCATAGTGCTCCGGCCTTTTATGTAGAAAATAAAAATGAAATAAAAAGAGGAAAACGAAGAATGGTAATCAATTACAAACAATTAAATGATGCAACTATAGGAGATAGCTATAAATTGCCAAGAAAGGATTATATATTAGAAAAACTCAAAGGAAATAATCTATTCAGTACATTAGATGCTAAATCAGGATACTGGCAACTTAGACTAAGTGAAGACACTAAACCCTTAACAGCCTTTAGCTGTCCTCCACAGAAACAATATGAATGGAACGTATTACCATTCGGCCTAAAACAAGCACCATCTATCTATCAACGATTTATGGATCATTATTTAGACAAATTAGAAGATATATGTCTAGCTTACATTGATGATATTATTATTTTTACATCAGGAAATGAACAGGATCATATTAGTGAAGTATTAAAAGTATTACAAAGATGCAAAGAAAATGGACTGGTTATTAGCAGAATCTACAAATGGAATTTACAATCAAAACTCTGCAGGAACAGCAAAAGATGAAGGAAAAAGAAATATTAAAATTTCGACAGCAGTTACAAGAAGTACAAACTTTATTAGATTCCGCAGTAGCAGAAAAAGAAGCAATTGGCACTTCAATTAAAACATTATCATCTTGCTTATTATCCTCATCGACTCAACATAAAGCAACATCGTCAACTCAACACAAGACAGCTAATACCATCAACATGGATACATCATCATGGGCTGAGCAAGTTGAAAAAGAAACAGACATACTCTGTCAAGGACCGAATATTGACACCATTACAACGTCAAGTACAGCAAAAAAGAAATGGTACGTCATATTCAATGAATCATTTAAAGGAATATATAATGATTGGAGTATAGCAGCTCAACATATTCATGGAAAAAGTGTCATTCATAGATCCTATAAAACCAAGGAAGAAGCACAAAAAGCTTTTGCTGAATCATACAAAGCAGTAATTCAACAAGAACCAGAAAGACTGAAACAAGATATTATAGCAAAAAGAATGGCTGTTCTTGGACGAATTCCTACAACCAAAGAAAGGGAGAAGTTGAAGGAATTACCATTAGAAAAATTTCAGCAGTATTGGAATACAATTATCAATTACACATATTTACACACGACGATGAATTTTTACCCTAAAGTTCACAGTCCAGGACCAAAGGTAATCTTCTTGTCAGGAGCCTCTCCTATTATGCTTTTTGATTACTTCCAGCATGGATGAGTAGATACCATCTATTCCAACAGTATGAAAGATTTCGAAGAGTTTTCCATCAGAATAAAACAAGTTATTAGAGGGTATTTTGATAAATTTGCCAAAGGATGAGAAATATACCTCAGAATACATTCTTCCTATCCATTATTCAAAGACGAGACTGGTGAAATTATTATTCCCTCATTAGCTATAATTAATATGGGCATTTCCAACATGGATTATCCTTCGAGAGACATGTATGAAGATTATATTATTCCTGACGACATGGAGGCAAAATTACTAGCAGGAGTATTTTTTCAAAGCCAACGAATTACATCAGAAAGCACTACCAAAATTAATTACGTGAGTCCTACAATATTATTATATTCATATGGAAACTATGTTATTTCTAAGAATGACTTAAGAGCTATAGCTACATTTGAGCAACAATTTTATAATCTGGATGGACCACTACAATCATTATCAGAACGAGTTTAGAAACAGCTGTGCACTATGATTCGAGTTAATGATCTTCATGAATGCATCCATTGTACTATACTTAAGGATAGTAAACCTAGCAGCAGAGGAAGTAACTCAGATTAAACAAACATAGATCAGAAAATAGACCAGAAGAAAGAATCACATGGCTACAATATCACAAGAATTATCATCAGAAGAAATCTCGAAGACAATCACCAGAAGACAAGCAATAATGTAAACTTTAATTATTAAAGTTTGCAATAGTATGTAAATTATTGCACTTTTATTTGTTTGTGTTTGCTTTATGTCTTAATCGTGTAAAAAGAAAGTTGTAATTCAGGGAATATATTCCCTGCAACTTTCCTTTAGTCTTGTCAAAAAGAGTCAGAGAATCTATTCCCTTAGCTTTATGTCAATATAAATAGCAAGTGTGTCGAGGAATATATTCCTCTATGATTTATGGGTTTGTAAGGAGGCCAACCCTCTCCTATAAATAAATGTGTTCTCCTTCGAGAATATACAGAGTGTTATGGAAGAGCATTTGGTATAAGTCTCTTTGCAATACTCTCACAATCCTTGAGGTAATACTCTGGAGGGGTCATTCTCATCATATTATCAAGATTAGTAGCAGATTATCAAATGGGGAGACGTTTTTTAAAAATGTTTCCCCCAAATAATAAACTTATTTTATTTATTTTTTATTTTTTATTTTTTACTTAATTTTTGATAGGTAGGTAGAAAGCTGGATATATATATTTTTTGCAATTCATAAAAGACAATAAGAATAGAATAGAATAAAAATGATAGTAGAATAGAATGAGAATGAAATTAAAAATGTTAATTGTTAATTTATAAAAGATGCTAGAATGAAGAAATGTAGTGGGAGTGATTGTATGAATAGCAACCTCTATATTAACCTCTTCCACATAAAAAAATAAGACAGAGTCACGCGAGCAAAAATTGATGAAAGATTGCAATGGAAACAGATGAAGGAGCGGTCGACATCATTGTCTACTATTCCTATCGATCGGTCCCACGTCAAAGGAAGAATTCTTGTTTTTGTGCATGTCAACTGGAGTGTTGTGTGTTTGGGAAAATATTGCCCCGTGCCAAAATCTCCACCGATAGATTTGATTTGACATAAAAGACATTAAAATATTTGTAGTGAACAGAGAACTCTACCATAAATGTCTGATGCTTTTCATTTCTCGTAAATTTGCATAGAAGAGAGAACTCCATGTTGGAAAAAACAGATTAAAATAAATCAAAACATTAAAAAAAATGTCTCCCTTTCAAATTTGACATATTTTTTTAACTATAAGTATGATAATTGAAAAAAATATGTATTAAAATAATATACATTATATTATTTTGCTTATAATTTGACATGAAAAATGAAATATGTAACAAATGAAAGATATTTCAATGTTTTGTTTATACCAATGTACCTTAAAATGAAGAGAAGTGTTGCGACAATACAGCTAGAGAGAAATTAGTTTTGTTGTTAAATGACATAAAACTTTAAATTATTATTAAGTCAAAAGTGAGGTAATTAAGATAAAAGAGTTGTCAATAGTAAAAGGAAAAGAAAAGAGAGATAATAAGTATATACCATCTAAATATTCATGTAAAATGATATTAGGAAACACTATGAAGATCCTAATTTGATGAAAACAAAGATACACTATTGAACGATTAGTGACATTTAACAATTTTTTGGCGAGCAAATTGTATAGAATGAAAAAAAAAAGAGTAATAGATAAATAGTGAAATGAGTACAACGTAAACATAAAGGATGAAAGGAGACAGAATAAATGGAAAAAATGATCGAAAAAGACAATTCTGCCAATAACTTCAAAACATATGCTAAGAAGCAAAAAAAGCATTAGTATTGAGCTCAATTAAGAATTCAAAATGTTTTGCCAAGGATTACTAATCTAGGCGAACGACCTTACTCATATTTTTTATATGTCAAACTCTTAAAAAGTAACATAAGTTTTGGATGTCAATAACATCAAAATTACTACTTTATTGATTTCTTGTTCTCTTTTTTACCATTTACTAACATTTTCATAGTTTCTTTTTTAGATACAACTTCTAAACACATGTTAAGAAATGCAAAATCACGATAGCATCTAACTTGACTAAGGATTGAACTTGTTTTGCCAAGGACGATTAATCTCCACAAAATATAAAGGTCAATAGCAAGAAAATTATCTAAACCTGCTGGATACCTAATCCTTAAAGACAGCACGAGCTTCGAATGATATTCAGAAACAAAACCTGATAGAACATTCAAAAATAAATATATGAAAACAATAATAGGAGTCATCATTTCATTGTTTTCTCATTGTCTGTTTTACCATTTGCCAACTTTTCAATGATTTTTTTTTTTCAAATAGAAAGCTCAGCATTATATTTAGATATTTACGCTATGCATATTTAAATGACAGGAGCAATCTTTTTCATTTGTTTCTATTGTAATACGCATTTAATATTTGTTCAAAATAGACATAGTTAATTACACAAATATTTATGATATATGAAGCGAACATATGCAAATAGAGGAGAAATATATAACATAACCAAAGATGTTCTCTATGTGTAGGCGAATTCAACAGCCGAATCATGCCGACTCATTTCATTCTATGTATAAAGAGAAAAGGCCTAAACTTTAAAACTACAAAATGTATAGGTTTTCGATAAAAGAAATGCACAAGCTTTATTTTGTAATGGAAGCTCATACTTGTCGTTGTAATCGACAGGTCAAACCTGATCATCTGCTCTAAAATACTCGGTGAAAGATGAGAAGATGAAGCTCACACACTAAGGCTTAGTTAGCTGTACAAATCATCTTTCTTTTTCTACCCACAGCCTTCTAGGCCACCAAGTGGAGAGATTGCACAACAATTCTCATCTTTGCAAATCATTCAACCCAAAGATTAGGCTTACAACAAACCTTACCTGTTTCATCAAACCGAATGGAAGCTTCTAGAAGATTACCCCTAGCAGCCACGAGTTTTTCTACACGTGCGACGATATGCTTTCCGTAAGTGTATTTCTTCAGTGCATTAAAATGAACTTTAATCCCACTAATAATTAGCTGTACATGTCTATAGAACTTTTTGGACGACATAGTTTGCAAACTGATCTTTCATCATAGCCTGACAAGAACGGAAGAAGCATATTCTAAGATGGATAATTATCTAGTTTTAGAAGAAAACACAAATGATTTTCAAAAAACATGTATAACAACATTAAATGAGATTTTTCAGAATTCATTTATAAGGCAAACTTGGGACTTTTCGTATCAAAGATTAGAAGAAAACACAAATGATTCCATGAAACTAAACATAATAGCCTTCAGTTGAAAAGGATAGGACATCAAACCAAAAATGCTCAAATGGAGGAGAAAATTTATGGGTCAGCGATCAACATTAGACAATTATGCTATTAAACCAGCTTGATTATTACTTATAATGCAAGCTTTTAATCATTGATGGAGGAAAAGAAACGAAACTCAATTATGGTTGCACGAAAAATAAATACTTAATTACTGTTAAATCAGGATTGCAGGAGAAAAATAGTGATGATGAACCTGAACAACATAATTCCCATACTGATCCTGGGCCAACATGCTATCCCAAAATTTCATCCATAACTTTGTTCTAAGTTTTGGAGTCATTGCAGTGCTCTAGCAGTCTCTGCCACCATGAAACTAAATCATTACAGACCATCAACGCAAGGGCTTGAATAAATCGGTAGTAGCAGTTTCAAGTTTTTGTTGAATAAATCGACTTCCATACTAATTAGCACTACTTTTCAAGGTAAAATACATCAACTAAATTTATGATGATGTGGGTCATAGAGAAGAACAAGAATCATTAACAATCACTACCATACCTGAACTCAACAACATGACCAGAAATTTCAAAAAGTTCAAAAAACTTGGTCTTATTGCTTTTAAACTCTTCCAAAAGAGACGAAGCAAAGGTTCCATCCATGGCGCTTTGGTACCAAGCTCCCATGATTCCCCCAGCCACATTCCTCATACCAGAAAAATGTGTATTAAGCTCATTTTGCCTCATAGGGCTTCCCAGCCCAACAGGGGAGTTAGAGACTTCCAGGATAAGGCAGACTAACCCCAAAAGCTGGATTTCCATAATACTCATGAGAGTTAGAGCTAGCAGACTTACCACTAGAGAAAATACCATAGTGTGAATTCTGAGGTGATAAAAGAGCTCCAAGGTAAGCTTTTTGGAGTTTAAGTAAATTCATGTATGAATTGCCGCATCCTATCCATACTTATTGATGCCCGCATAGTTTGGCCAATAAACTTTTTGTGCATATGGAAGAGAACTCCACGTTGGCCATAAAGAAAGAAATAAAAAAAATAGATCAATGCAGAAATGGATTAGAATGAACATCTGAAGATACAAAGAACTTTTGCTCAAAGAAGATGACCACCATCGATAAGTATTATGCATAAGAAGATAAAAAATAGAAACTTATTCCCTTTTACCAGAGCTGGTTAGTTCCTTTTGTTCTTCTATAATTGCCGGATGCTTTCCATTCTTCATGAATTTTCGGGGAAGAGAGAAGTCATTCAAATGAAGCAACCATGTGAAGCAAAAAGCATATAGAAATACACTAAGTACTTACATGACCAAGACATGAAACAACAATGGCACAACATGAGTAACAGCAAAACAATGGAGAAATCACGGCCTTAGAAAGTACATAAAAAAAATTCACTTGCACAGCCTTAGAAAGGAATAATTTATCAGTCACACAAGTATGCATCTAGAATGTAACAGAGAATCAGCACCAATACAAACAAAAATGTTATTGAAACTCTAACTGTACTTTTGAGCCTTCCATCAGTTGAACCCACTTTGCATCCTGCATCCTTCCAGGAGCATTGTGATTTCCTCTGTACTCCTCCATGACAACTCATCTTTCTTTCTCTAAATCATCTTTTGAGACTCGAATCCATATGATGGATGTCATTATATCCAAAAAAGCATATCAGAAGAAACCAAAGAATAACTTCAAGGTACCTCAGAACTGAATTCAGCCAAGATTGAAATAGCTTGTGACAATAATCCAGGTTTATCAATTGGAACAAACAACTCATAGATAGTGTCATCAGCACATGTTGTTGCATTTTGACAAGCACCAAAGTCTACTCCAATACTTTCAAGAAACTTGACAATATTATGATTCATGTACTTCTTAGTGGCACTGAAAGTAAGATACTCAACAATATGAGCAACTTCACGTTCATCCTCCTCTTCCAGAAGTCACCTATCGAGGAACAGATATTTTAGCCTTTTTACAAGTACTTTTTGAAACATCTGCAGTGAGCAAAAGAACAAACAGATGATAGATCAGTAGAAGATGATTTAACAGTGGAAACTACAAGATTATATAGACGATGAAGAATTTCTAAATTTAACTTCATATCCACCTATAAATCACAATTTTGATCTAAAAGTATCTTAATGTGACTATGAAGAAAGACGGATCTAGGAAGAATAATTGGATATGCTTGCAAAGTCACATGTGCTTTTTAAGTCATTCACTTACTAAAACAACCCATTAAGATTATTATTCCGAAAGAATGAGTTACACTAGTGTTAAATAATACATGTGCAGTAGTAGAGAAGATAGAGATCGTACCATCCACAACACCCTAGCCTAATAGATCAAAGGCCTCAACTTCGACAACTGCATATGCTTGCCCTGACACTTTCTCCCTTCCTTTCCTGCCACCTCCATGACCAGCTCTAGATTAGACAAGAGTGAGTCTTGAAAACTGGCTAGAAGACCCTACAGGAGTGAGGTTAGAAGCAAAACTCTACTGGTACCTAGCTGGTCTTTGAAAGTCGGTACTAATTGTTTGGTATTGTTGTTGATAAAGGGGCCTAGAACCAATAGGCTATTAAGGAATAAAAATATGTGGTCCAAAAGATGAGCGCTAACCCTAACCAGGAAATTCTCGGCCAGCTCCAAAATTAGGTCTAGGTGGGGCCAACTGAGCAGGTGCAGAGCTACCTTTAGAAGGCCTCTGATTTGCAAGATAATTTCTCTTCAGATGTCCAGGTTGCCCGCAAGTATGACAAACATAGGAGTCAAATTGCCCCGCAGCATATGGAGTTCCACCAGAATGTCCATTGGAACCACCCTGAGAATGACTCCCACGGTTAGGACCTTTTCTCTAGTCCTTCCTAGACATCTTGCCACTAACTTGATGCTCTTTCTTTGCTTTGCTTTTGTATTCTTCAAAAAATTCATCTTGATCAGCCTCCACAAGTTGAGCGGTAGCCACAACTTCTGAAATATCATTGAATTGAACAATTGAAAGTCAAGATCAAATTTTGGGCCTCAAGTTCATTCAGAACTTCACCATTCTCTCCACCGGGTCACATCCTTTGTATACTGGGAGAGTTCCATAAATTTTGCATAATACTCAAGGACAGTAAGATCACCTTGAGATAGTGTTGGGAGTAATATGCTCAACAAGCAAATGTAATGGAACAATTTATAAGATATGAATAAATTTATATTGATTGATATTATGTTAACATTTTGGATTATGTTTTATAAAATTCATAGAAAATTCCTTGGTTATTTATGCTAACTTTATATTAACATATATATTGTATATATATGTGGGATAAAATATAAAGAGTAATAGCCAAAATATGTCCATGACTTATATTTGAAGTATGAAATCTTTAAATAGTTCATAGTCATAAACATAGTTTATCTCATTATGAATATATAATCATATCCCGACTATATATGTAGTGACATAAGATAAATATATTTTATATAATATAATTATATAGGACTGAAGCAGATAAAATTATATTGTTCTGATAATTTTCGTTAAATATAAAATAATTAATTTTATCATAATGATGGTCATATATGCATGATCTTAATTTGTTGTATTTAACAAACTCCTATTTTATTTTATTTTATTCTTTGATTTACTCGGTAAAGTTTTGCATGAGTTATGATTCGTATACCTTGTATATTGGGAGTGAATTAAAATGAATAGCTAAGAATGTTAATATCGATACAATGAAATCTATTTTTATAGATTCTCTTGTTTGTTAGTTCAAGGATCGAATAATTAGCGCGCAATTCATAATCGTTATGAATGAATTATTCAATCAAGAACTAATGGTAGTCAAGGATAAAGACGCAATATGAGAGGTTAACGGATTATAAACCTAGCTTTATCGGGAATCTAAATGGAGGGTTAATACATATGTAATGACTATATCAATGGACATTACTTTGAGTAAATGCACTATATAGTTTTTTAGAGTGCAACTCTAAGTATTTAGTGGAATTATTTTAGAGTTAATAATTATGTTAATTAATATAAAGAGTTTATATTAATTAACAAAATATTATTGGAGCTTAAAACTATAGGTCCATCGGTCCTTTCGTCACCTTCTATTATTATTCAAATAATAGAAAAAATGAATAAAGATGATTAAATAATTAATTATAAATTAATTATTTAATACACTCAATTATAAGTTTATTATTATTTTTTAGATGAAACAATTGAATTATTGATTATTCAATTAATTAATACAAAATGACAAAAGTTGTCATAGTTAATATGTTTGTTATATTTTATTAAATGAAATAATTGCATTATTGATTATTCAATTAATTAACAAATATAAAGTAGCTTTTGAAAATAGTTTTTAAAATGGATTTTGTCAAATTTGAGTTAATGTCAATTTTAAGTTAATGTCATAGTGCCAAATGTTAAGCTATGGTACAAGACCTTTTGTTTTCCATAACATTTTTGTTATAAATGTATTATAACTTAAATGAGAGATTTATAAGTTAATGTCATAGTGCCAAGTGTTGAACTATGATGACAAGACCTTTTGTTTTCTATAACATTTTTGTTATAAATGTATTATAACTTAAATGTGAGATTAATATTTGTAGTGGTTTTCTCTAAATGTCATAATGACCATTATGGAGTTGTTCCATTATAAATAAAGGTCCAAATTCATTAGCATAAAAGTTTTTTTGAAATCTTTGAGATTAAGGAATCCATTTTGAGAGCAAATTTGTGAGTCTTCCGTGTTGGCTTTAGAGAAACATTTTCTAAATCTAAATAGATAATCTCATGTGTTGAGAATACGATCTATCATAAATTGAGTGTGATTTGACTACGTTCATTACGTCCACACGTGTTTATTCGAGGTGAGGAGGATTGACGGAGAAGATTGAAGGTTAATTTTATACCCGTATGAAGTAAGCTACAAAGGTACAATTTCTTAATAATTTAGGTTAGATCTCAATAAATATTTGTAAATACATATTATTATTAATATATTATAACAACGATCCATTTTATATTCATGTTAAAATTATTTATTTATGATACATAGGTTACGCACGTTACCGTTGTTATGAACCTTGGTAATTCTGCTGTGCGAGGGAACCTAAAAACCAACAGATAGTTCATGGTAGGCACAAATCATTTTTTGTTTATGGTCAGCGTTGTAGTACTTGCCTCAAAAGATAACTTCAAATTGTTTTCAAGCCATCTCACTGACTGGAAAATCCAACTTCAAAGATTTCCACCAAATTGCAGCTATTTTTTCAAAATAAAATATCAAGGTCCACACGGTATTTACCTGGGACCTCTAGAGTATCCATATTCTTCCACAAGACACCCAACCAATTTTTTGCAACATGAGGGTCTGGTCCTCCCTCAAATATTGGTGGATTAAGACGCCCTAATTGTAACGACCTGGTTTTTCTTATATTTGAAAACATGTAAAATTTAAAACTTTTCTTGCCTTTTTATAAAAGCAGCAGAAGACTTTTCATTTTAAAATCATAAGGATGATAAATAAAATCATTTCTTTAAAACATTAGTAGAACACAACAGAAGTCTTATAATAAAGCAAAACATTTAAGAATACCACAAATAACTTCTTTCCTTTTTCAATTTAAATACATTACAAAACCTTTACAACTCATTTATTTTACATCATTAGCCTAGTTAGCCATAAGATCTAGCCGTGCAGATCCTTCGTCAACTGTCCTTAACTTGTTCTCTTGTTTTTCGTACATACCTACTGTGACGCCCCACGTCAAAATCTGTTCTTTCTTAATTCTCTTCTCTTTAAAATTTTTGAGAAATTTTTTCTTTTCTTTTTATCTACTTAAAACTAGTAAATTTTCAAATATCAAGTTTAACCTAAAAACTGAAAAGTAAAAATATGTCAGAGTATGCGGAAACAATTTTAAATGCGTTAATAAAGTCTAGAGTTTAAAGAAAAAACATACGAAATAACATCAAAGTAAGAGTTTTTGCAAATCATGTCCATTACTAAATCCTTATAAATTAAGTAAATCATTTATCTTCTTCTTGAGCCATTCACTTACTCAGGTTGTGATGCATCCGGATACACCGCAGGCTCCACGGGAAACACATCCTCTTATATTCCAGGCATTATCATTTCATTACCTACACCACAAGTAATACGTGAGCCTAAAGGCTTAGTAAGGAAATGGAATATACATTATGCTATACCTCTCTTTAATTTACTTGGAATGAGTACCGTCCCAAACTAATCTTTCATTTCGTTCATTCATTTATAACTCATACTTCGAGCCAGAGTTTGAAGGAACCCGTGTGTGATGGTATAGTTTGATTGGCTTCTAGACTCCTGTGTACAAACTAGTCCCTTTCCCGACAAGGTAAGGGTGTAGCCTAGTTGCCAAACTAGATCCAAACTACCCACCTGCCCTTTTACTTCCCATTACTCATTCATTACATTCGTTCATTCTTCCTTACATAATGCATGTGAGTACCACCCCGAGCTAGTACTCGCTACTTGTTTATATTAACATGATGCATGAGACATAATAATACTATGAACAGCGAATATAATTAAATGAAAGGAATTAAAATAATGAACTATACATACAGTACATATAACGAACAACTATATTTAAGATCAAACAAAGAAGGCAATAATAACGAATATTTAGCACAACGAATAACATACTTGCTTACACATTCACGAGAACAACAATAGAAATTGAAGTTAATGACAACAAGTTATTAGCACCAACTAGACATGCTGCTATCTAATAATTAAATGGAAACATGTATTTAACAATGAATTTAAAACATACTTGGTAAATAACTACTTAAACGAGTATGCTTGATCATTGAAGAACAATAAGATGATCGACGAGTCTAGTAGTCAGATACGATTAGAAACATGCTAATATATTGAAAGCAACTAATAACCGAATGTGCTTATAAAATCCTACAACAGATCAATTTGACGTGCTAATCAAGTATATCGATATGGACAGTCATTACAAAGTAAAACATGCTTGAGTTCAAGTACAAGTAAGAACTTGTTAAATAGTTTATATGTTATTCTTGACATGTTCATTGGATTTATACAAACAGAAAACATGAACTACATGCTCTATTCTTCAGAATATAGAACAGCGATGTACGAGGAAATATACAACAAACTATTTAACTACACATGCTTGAAGGTTCATTCAGTAATTTAGCTACATAATATGCTGAATAAATCATTTATAAGATCTACAGAACGAATGATAGTTGGAAACATAATCAATAATTTGTCATGACAAGAAACGTGCTAGATAATTTGGTACTAATTAAACCAAGGACGTTTATATCTCCTTACCAGAACCAAGAGTGAGCTGTAATCCTAAACTAAGTCTACTACCCAACAGTGTTAGGGAAAACAGAACAAAATTGTCATTCAAAAACAATTTATTCATGCATAGCATTCATTTTTAAACCAGTCATCCATATCATCGCAGTTTAGTATTCAATCCCCTTTCACAAGACATTAAATTACAATTCATAAAAGAAGTTGCAATAAGAATAGGAACCAAGAAAAACTACAGCAAATAGTCAATTGTTATGTGCAGAATAGTTGCAGTAAGAAATCAAACACACAGCAGGGCAATTTCTCCAGAAATTAATCATCTAATAAATTTAGCAATTTGACATACAACTCACACATACACACACACTTGTGGGTAGGGGTTTGACGGCTAAGACACGGCAAATCCTTACCTTTGTAGAGGAATATATCTCACGGACAGCAAGGTTGTGACAGAAATTGTCAATTCCTCAGTCTACCAAACATACACGATCACTCCATCTCCAAGGATCTTCCTAGGACGGACTTACCACTCCGAACTCTCACAACCCTTCAGAAGATTACTCTCTCTCTCTCTCTCTCTCTCACTCGAATGGAACTAAATCTAGCAGGGGAAATCTAAAAAATCCCAGAAGGAGACCAAATCTGTGTTTAAAAGGATGAATTCTTACCTGGAGAAACCGTTGTGCACCAATTGGAGGAGAGGGATATGCGAGAATGGAGGCAACGTGGTCTGGTCGTGGGAGGATCGTACCTCCAGGTCAAGTTCATGGCTGCCATCCATTTGATTTTTATCTCCAATTTCATCATTAAAAACCTATTTTTACGCAAAACTAGGATGTTTCAGACGAGAGAATTCATTCGTACTCTCATCCGCGATCGTCTGAAATGGTCATTCAGATGAAGGAAAGCGTCCGCAGCATACGTCTGCATGCGTCCAAAATCATCCATGAATTGTACAGATTCAATTCGGACGCAAGCAGCACTCGTCCACCATCGTCCGTTATCGTCTGAAAGTGCCTAGTTTGCAACAGAATCGGGTGAGGACGCGAGATCCTCGTCCTTACTTCGTCTTAAGGTTCAGGGACAGCCAATATTGCACCTACAGAGGCCATTCCTTGTCCTAGAGACGTCTGCATTCCTCCGAAAGTACTTTGGGCTGCTTTTTCCTAATTTTTCTCAACTTAAATTTCGTCCCATAAGATTTTCCCATAAATACACGTCATAAAGTAACACGTATAAGTGCGAAATGAAATACGTTAATTATTGCGAAGATTGATTACATCATACAACTGGGAAGAACGCATTCGGGGTATTACACCTAGATCACATGATAAAATAATGAACCTAATGCTCAACAAGACATAAAATGAAATGTAATGCTCATGCTTATGCAACCTGTCTAAGAGAAGAACCTATGTCCTCCTTTACATCTTGTTATAGAGAAAAGATACATCCTATGATTATGTGGCTTAACCGTCACTCTCGAGGAGATACATCCATTAAGGGTGTCACCATCATGACTGTCACCAATCTCTTGTGTTGTGGAAGCGTGAGGGATTTCTAGTACAAGAGAAATGATACATCCTATGGTCCATGTGGCTTAACCGTCACTCTCGAGGAGATGCATCCATTAGGGGTGTCACCACCGATGGACCGTCACCTTTTCTTCCGAACCCCACATGCTTATTTACGTTTATTCATTCATCATTTTACATGTCATGTATATATCAACATTTTCATAAGTCCTAACCGTGATGTATGTATATCGTGTCATGTTCAATTCACATCAATGTACTGAGTATAAAAGGAAACAAAGCTGTAATATAATAGTGCATACTTAAACTAAACAAAGAGCAGTTTATTTACTAATTGAAAGAGGGCAAATTCATATACTAGTCAATAAAGAGATAACAGTTCGTATATTAGTTTGACAGGGAGCAGTTTATGTGATAATTAACAAAGGGATAACACTTTATATTTTTATTACAAGAGGACAATTTATGGAACCACGGAACATTTATCATGAACTGAGTAGAATCATCCAAGTCTGAAGTACTAATCCACACAGTAGCCTAACAACATTTTCCATTGTAACCAACAACAACAAATTAACATTCCCAGTAATTCCTTATTGTCTAACCTCTCACGGTTAAAATCTATTTCAAGCAGTTTCTAAGCTTTCCATTAACTATAATTAAACTTTCCATCAGAATAACCATTCACAGCAAGAGGAATAAATTAATATATGAACCAGCATTTCAAATCAATAATGGAGGGCAATAACAAATCACTCAACAAGCAGAACATCCAATTTCTTTCATTCAATTATCATGACAGCATCAACTCCAAACAAAATCTCGTGATGTAGGGCCTCCACTGGCCAAT
The DNA here is from genome assembly GCA_022433065.1 of Begonia loranthoides. Classification (NCBI taxonomy): domain Eukaryota; kingdom Viridiplantae; phylum Streptophyta; class Magnoliopsida; order Cucurbitales; family Begoniaceae; genus Begonia; species Begonia loranthoides. The sequence continues at coordinate 8,107,521 of CM039469.1, forward strand.
TACACCCTAATTCTTACCTCACTTGATAATTCCTTATCCACACATTTTCCTTCACGCCAAAAGCAGCGATCTCCAAACAAGCCAAAGCAACATCCTTTTTCCTTCCTCACATTCTTGGTGCCTTTCTCCCTCTCTCCTTCGCTCTTTCTTTTCTACGTAAGGAATTCTAGAATATCCTCCACTTTTACTTTTGTCTTCATTTTAATAAGGAGCGAAATCTCCTTGAGACGTTTCGGCTTCCTTGAGATTTACCAACAACTCCTAGATGGCACCGCATCTAAATGCCACATATACCAGCTTATCATTTAAGGAAGATTTTGAATTCGAATTGCCAAAACATTCATAGAAGGAACGACGAAACACCAGCTAAAAGGGAGCAGATTCTTTTTTGAAGGATTACAGAGCCGCCCAGATTTGCCGATCCTTGAAATTAAACATGAAGGATGTCCGTTTTTCATAAGGGACATCCCTCGTCACAAATCCCACGGTCCATTCACTTCCTCATTCGACGGTCATAAAATGTGTCTATTTTTCTTTTTGATTCCCACGTCCCTTGCACGTGGCCCCATCCTTGATTTAATGACGGACGTCTCCCTTGTGAATCTAACGGTCCATAGTTCGTCAGATATTTCTTAGGCCTCATTTAACGGTCTATAGTTCATTCGATATTTCTCCTACAAGAATCTGTTAATTTCCTTGCCATGAAGAACGTTCGCTCCTCGATAAGGAACGTCCATTCTTCAATAAGTCTTTCCTTCCTTTATTCCAAATGACACCATCCCACTTAAAGCTTAACGTCGTTCCCTTTATTTCTATTTCAGATGTCCTTTTTCCATAAAGGACGTCCATTCCTTCCAATTTCTTCTTAGTTCCAAATGATGTTGTCTCACTTAATACTAATGTCGTTCTCATTACTTCATTTTTGGACGTCCATTATCCATTAGGAACATCCCTCGCATCAAATCGATGCCGCTTTCTACTTACTCTTAACAAACGACGCAGCCCGCTTTCTATATTCAATAACGGGCATCCATTTTCCCTTGAGGGACGTTCGTCCTAACCCAAACAATGCCGCATTTTCTCTCCCCTTCATTTATTCTATTTATTTTTATTTTAATTTCATTCTCTTCCTTTATTTAATTAATCACTCTTTTATAAATTAATAATTAACACTTTTAATTAATCTAAAAATTTAATCACTATAAATACACCACTTAATCACTTCTAACAATCCCATTGAATAAATTTCAATAATTATCCAAATAATCATATGTCATCCAATTAATTTTTCAATTATCTCTACTTAATTTCATTACGGGAAATCGAGGTATTACACTAATTCCCTAAAATAGTCCATTCAACGAAGCACAAGGTTCTGAATTTCGCCATCTCTAGGCATATTTGACTCATGCGTCTGTGCAATCGGTGCTGCAGGTGTAAGATCTCTATGAGCTCTTATTGGAGGCATTTTTTCAAAAGTTTGAAGAATATCTAGTAAAGGTCAGATTTCTTCCTTAGGCACAATAAATGAAAACACTTTTATATTATCATTTTATCTATATTATTGATGTCACATTTCAAGATAGTAACTTGGCTTTAATACCAAAAATTCTGTTACATCCCAGAGGGCAGCCGAGACAAAACTGGGAGCGTCCCGGCCCGAAACCAAACCGAACCGCCCGACCTTTTAGCCTTTTATTTATTTACATATTTATTTATGTAGTGAAAAACTTTACTGAATAATAATAATCATCAAGGCCCGACCAAATGGGCTATAACTAAGGTCCAATAGTGACATCAGGATAAAGTGATAATATATGTCTAAAATAAAAATGTCAATAATTTCTACAAATTTATACAAATATTGTAATACCCCGATAATATTTTCCCGTGTACGCAACGTAATTAATTTAGAGTAATTAATATATTATGTTGTAGGGCGATATGTTGTTAGTGAATGTCATTTAAATATAGGAAAATATTAAGGAGCGATTAAAGTATAAAGTTTTATAGGAAAAATGTGTATTTGGAGTTTTCAGACGCATGCGGACGACGCGCGGATTGGACTTTTCGGACGAATCAAGAAGACCCGCGGATGATGGCGGATGAGGAGAATTCAAATCTATCCAAATTATTGGACTTTTTGAACAAATGCGGACGAGGCGCGAATGCCTTCCTTTGTCCGAAATCGTAATTCTGAAAGGAAGAATGATGGATTGAACCGATTTGATTCTGCCCAGTCCGGTTTGAAGACAAAGGAGTGAGATTGGAAATAAAATGGAGATTAAGGTAATTAAAATAAATGTTACTTTAATGAGTTAAATTATAACGTTTGGGGATAAATAATTTAGAAGGAAAATTAAAAGAAGAAAATTAAAAGATGAGGGGGAGAAGTGAATCGGTTCACTTTGTGAACCGATTTGGCTGAAGGAAAACAAAAGGGGTGGCCTCGAGCCATTCTGGAGAGAAAGAAATAGAGGGAGGAAGAGAGTGCAAGTGAGAAGGAGACGAGAGGAGCGGAGACCGAGCGTGGGAGGTCTCGGGCGATCCTCTACCGCGACGCAGTGAGGAGTGCGTCGTGGTTGGCATGGTTCGGGGAGCAGCTGGTGACGAACAGTCGCTAGCGTCGGGTCATGGGGTGTCTAAGGCTCGGGCATCGAGCTTCAGGTCTTCGGTGTTGAATCAAGTTGAGGTGAGCTTGGATGCTCTATCGATATCTAGGGCTCGACAATAATGAATGGCGATGACGAGGAGGATTGGAGCCATTGTGGCAACGAAGTCCAGCCTCGGGTTGAAGGGGCTGGAGCTGGCGGTTCACAAGGAATGGCGGAGCAGCTTGCGGTAATGTCTGAACCAGACCATCCGTGGCTGGTTCTGTTCTGTTGGAAACTAATAGTGGGACGGGCGTGGGACGTGCGAAGGGCATGGTGAAGGCAGGGCATGGCCTATGTTAGGGAAGGGCACGAAGTGCCTCTAGTGGATTTGTAAGGCACAAGGATTGCAGTGAAGGTGGGATGGCTGGTGTGACGCCCCATGACAAATTTGTTCTTTCTTACCTTAACTTTTCCTTTTTATTTATCGTATAAATTTTTTTTTTATTTATTTAAAAATGAGTGAAGGTAAAACTTACGGTAAGTGTGAAAAGCATAACTAAATCAGAGTAAAGAGGAAACATAAGATGCGTTAAATAAGCTTCAGAGTTAAAAGCGGAAATATAACTAACTTCAAAACATGGTTTGAGAGTTAAGTAAGAGTTATGGTTTTACAAAACAAAGTCCTTTTTCAAACCATTTCAAAATAGTGATTTCTTTCTTTCTTCTTCCGAGCCATATCCTACTTAGGTAGTGATTCATTCGGATAACCTACATGCTTAACAAGAAATGCATCCTCTTCTGCTCTTGGGATCATTACTTCTTAACATTCTCCTACACTACAAGTAAAACAGTGAGCCTAAAGGGCCAGTAATGAGTGGGGTATGCAATATGCTTTATGCCTCTCTTTAGTTCTTTTTAGAATGGGTTCCGCCCCAAACCAATCTTTTCTTTACATATCATTCTTTCATTCATAACTCGTCCATCGAGCGGGAGATTGGAGGAACAAATGTGAGAGGGAATAGTCTTGGTCGGCTTCTAACCACCTATGTGTAGCAAGTCCCGTTCTCGACAAGGGAGGGGCTTAAGTTAAGCTACCTAATTAGATCTGAACTACCTGTTCGTCCCCTAACTCCTCGTTTTCTTTTCCTTTCATTTATTCTTTTCCTTACGTAATACATATGAGCACCACCCCAAAGGTGGCACTTTCTACTTGTTTCTATTATCATGATGCATGTTGATACAGTACAAAATAGCGGTTATTGAACAGAGAATAACAGTGAATAATAGTAAATAAAAGCGAGTAAAAAGAACGAATATAGGAACAAATTAAGACAGCGAATACCACGCTTGAATTTACAGAACATAATAGTAAAGGAAATGGCGAATTTAGCATGCTTCTAATAGCGAGATTGATAGCAAATACAACAGCAAATTAACATACTTCTAACAATAAAATAAATAGTGAACATAATAGCGAATTAACATGCTTCTTACAGCAAAATAAACAACAAAAATAATAGCGAATTAACATGCTTCTGATAGTGAAATAAACAGTAAACATAATAGCGAATTAACATGCTTCTAACAGCAAAATAAACAGCGAACATAACAGCGAATTAACATGCTCTTATGCTGAGATTTAACCGGTAAATTACACGAGATGCTCAAAGGAATTAGACATGCTTAACCATATTAAGTATACATGGATATAACAAGTAAACAGAAATGTGCTTAGTAAATCGCTAAGGGCTAATGGCATGAATCGATTCGAAACAAGTGGACTAACGATAGTGTACATTTGAAAGTAAAGCTTTGTTCAACGGTATTAATTTCAACTAGAGTTAGCAACTTAGTTTAAGGTTACCAAAAATTAAACATGTCATATTAGGGGTTGATCATGCATGGTCATGTTTAAAGGAAATTAACAGCTCCTAACTAGCACAAGATTAATAGCATTATTGATTGGGTCTACTATTAACGAGCAATATATTATACAGCACATCTAACAAAACATAATTACTATCCATGAAGAAATTCACCGCTTATTCGTACGTATCATGTCATCACTTATTTTCAATTCATCAGTTCAGTTCATCAGTTTGTATCATAGCAGTGGCGTAATCCATTCTTCTATAAGACAAATCATTGAATTGCAGTAAAGGAAAATACGGAATATAAACAAAGGAACAAATGAACTCTACTTGTGGGTAGGGTCTCCACTGGCTACGACTCTACCCAATCCTTTCCTCTATTGCTAATTTGTTGAAGAATTCCTACACGAACAGAACAAGCAGCAGCACCTAGCTCAATCCTTAGCTTGCAGAACTTCACACTCACTCACGTATTCTTTCACGAAATTCACACTTCACTCCACTTAGAACTCATAGAACACACACAATGCTCTAGGGGATTTCTCTCTCTCGCAGGGGATTTTCTCTCTCGCTGGGAAGCTGGAATGCAGAGGGTTGCAGGAACGACTGACTTAAAATATGGATCCTTACCTGGGTGTGACATTTGTAGACCAATCGGAAAGGGAGAGCTTGCTTCGACGTGGAGGAGGCGTGGTCTAGGCCTAGGGAGTCGTCTCCTTGGTCGCGTTGGTGGATTTTAATGGACTACACGACAAGAAATTCTATTATTCAAAATCTATTTCTTTGAAGAACTGGGACATTTCGGATGAGTGAATGCATCCTGGCCTCATCCGCGCTTGTCCAAAATTCTCATTTCTCCTTTGAAATTTGCAATTTTGAACCAAGGAAGGCATCCTCGCCTTTGTCCATGTGCGTTTGAACCTGTCAAAAAATTGGCAGATTCGATTTCTCTATGTCCGCTATTGTCCGAAATCTCGTGTTTACAGGCGACAGAAGAATTTGGACACGGAGATTCATTCTGCATCATCCCAAAACTTGGGGATGATGTGCCATGCATTTTCGAATGCAACCCCTAGTCCGCATGCATTCGAAATCTCGATTACACATTTTATCCACTGCGTAATAAATCTCCATTTTATGCATTTTTCCATCAATTTTCATACTTCCATTATTCCACGATATTTACCCCATATATACACGGCATAAATTAACACATACCGTCACACAATGTAACATATTAATCATTCCAAAAATTAATTACATCCCATACACAGGGAAAATATTATCGGGGTATTACGTTCTACCCCCCTTATAAAAATTTTGTCTTAAAAATTTAGCGCTAAATAGTTCTGGATACTTGGCTCTCATATCGTCCTCCTTCTACCATGTGGCCTCTTCGCTCATATGGTTCTGCCTAAGACTTTGACTAGCGAAATCCGCTTGCATCGACGTTCCTTTGCTCTAGAGTCTAGGATTTGAATAGGTCTTTCTCTGTAGCTCAAGTGAGATTGAACTTCGATATCTTTGGGAGGCCTCAATAAAGCTGCATTTCCTAGACACTTCTTGAACATCGATACGTGAAATACATTGTGTATGCCCACCATAGAGTCTGGTAACTGTAGTTGGTAGGCAACTGATCCAATCCTCTTCATGATTACATAGGGCTGCACGTATCTCGGGTTGAGCTTACCCCTTTTTCTGAAGTGTACGACGCCCTTAAAAGGAGATATCTTCAGGAATACATTGTCTCCTTCATTGAATTCTAGACTTCGCCGTCGATTATCTTCGTAACTCTTCTTACGGTTTTGGGCTGCTAACATCATTTGTTTGATTATGGCCACAGTTTTCTGTACTATTTTTGGGCCGTAAAATGTAGCTTTACCTGCCTCATCCTAGTGTAAGGGAGATATGCACTTCCTCTCATATAGCGCCTCATAAGGTGTCATGCCTATCGTAGCCTAGAAGCTATTATTATAGGCGAATTCAACTAAAGGTAGCATTTTCTCCCATTCGAACTTGAATTCAAATACACAGGCACGAAGCATATCTTCGATAGTTTGGATAGTCCTCTCACTTTGGCCATCTGTCTCAGGGTGAAATGTTGTGCTAAATTGCAGTTCCCTACCCATGGTCTTATTTAGACTCTTCCAGAATACTATCGTAAACCGTGGGTCTCGATCCGACACGATAGAAACTAAAACACCGTGTAGCCTTACAATCTCCTTAACATATAAATTAGCGAATTGGTTCATTTTGTACGTCATGGCTATAGGCAGGAAATATGAAACCTTCGTCAATCTATCCACTATCATCCAAATGATATCGTGACCTCTAGCTGTTCTTGGCAAATAGTGACAAAGTCCATGGTAATATACTCCCATTTTCACTCTAGAATTGGCAATGGTTGGAGCAAACCACCTAGTCGTTGGAGTTCTGCCTTCACCCTTTGGCATACCTGGCATAGAGCCACATACACGACAATGTCGTATTTCATATTGGGCCAGTAATAGTGTGCTTTAAGATCTCGGTACACCTTGTTACAACCAGGATGAATTGAGAAACTAGAAGAGTGAGCTTCTCGTAGAATCTTTGTTTGCAAGGTCGTACTACTCGGAACATACCATCAATTTTTATACTTTACTATGCCATCCATAGACATAGAGTAGTCTCGATATTCTGGTGAGGTTGGGTTTAATCTGAAATTTCCACATACACTATCGCCTTGCTGAGCCTCTTTAATTTGCTCAAGTATAGATGGCATCAAGGTCAGTTTTGATAATACCACATCCAACTACGCTGGGATTATCTGCACCTTGTGCTCATGTAAGTCTTTCTGAACTCCAGAAGACATTTCTTCACGTATCATGCTCATCACAACAACTTTACGGCTGAGACCATCTGCAACCACATTGGCTTTCCCTGAATGGTATTTAATTTCGCAGTCGTAGTCCTTAACAAACTCAAGTCATTGTCGTTGCCTCATGTTTAGTTCCTTCTGTGTGAAGATATATTTTAGAATTTTGTGATCTGAGTAAATTTCACAACGCTGCCCATATAAATAGTGTCTCCATATTTTGAGAGTGAAGACAACTGCAGTGAGCTCTAGGTCATGCATGGAATAGTTTAATTCATGAAGCTTGAGCTGTTGGGAAGCATATGTAATAACCTTTCCATGTGCATAAGCACTCCACCGAGTCCTCTCTTTGATGTGTCGTAGTAAATACAAAAGTCTCCTTCCTCCACAGGCAACGTCAATATAGGGGTAATTGTTAATATGTGTTTTAATACTTGGGAACTCTTCTCACAATCGCTGGACCACCAAAATGGTGCATTCTTCTTTGTTAGACTGGTGAGTGGTAGAGCGATCTTAGAGAATCCATCAATGAAACGCCTGTAATAACCGGCCAATCCAAGGAAGCTCCATACATCTCCAACATTCTTTGGCTGTACCCAATTCACAACCGCATGTACTTTGGCATGGTTCATTGAGATACCATCCTTGGAGATCACATGGCCAAGGAAGCCAACTTTGCTTAGCCAAAAACTCGCACTTAGAAAATTTGACGTACAATTGGTGCTAGCTAAGAATCGATAGAGCCATCCCTAGATGTTCACAATGCTCCGCCTCCGTTCGGGAATAGACCAAGATATCGTCAATGAAGATAATAATAAATTTGTCTAGATAATCCCTGAAGATCCGGTTCATCATATCCATGTGCAAGGGTGTTGGTTAATCCAAATGACATAACCAGGAATTCGTAGTGTCCGTACCATGTGCAGAATGCAATTTTAGGTACATCGTCTGTTTTAACCTTCAATTGATAATAACTAAGCGGAGGTCAATTTTTGAAAATACCAGGGCACCACATAACTGGTCAAATAGATTGTCAGTCCTCTATAGAGGATACTTGTTCTTGATTGTTACTTTGTTTAGCTCTCTGTAATCAATACACATCCTCAGCGTCTTGTTTTTCTTTCTGATGAACAGTACTGGTGTGCCCCAAGGAGAAAAGATCGGATGTATAAATCCCTTGGTGATCAGTTCCTCTAATTGAACCTTCAACTCCCATAATTCAGCTGGCGCCATACGATACAAATTTTTAGAGATAGGTTTAGTGTCATGCTGTAAATTGATTTCGAATTTGATCTCACGGTCAGGGGGTAAACTGAGAAGATCATCGAGAAAAACAATCGGGAAGTTATGGACAATCGCAACATCTTCCAACTTAGTCTCGGGATTTGTGGGAGTGTTGATTACTTTATTAGGAACTCGTCATATCTATTTCTCAGTAATTTATCTACCTTGAGCACAGAGATGATAGACAATTTTCCTTTTTCCTTGGTTCATCGGAAAGTGTGCAACTCGTCACCCGGAGGGCAAAAGCAAACTTCCCTTTTCTTACAATGGATGATTGCATGGTGTGAAGATAGCCAATCCATTCCGATGATGATATCATACCCTTTAGGTCCATAATGATTAAGTCTGCCCAAAATAAATGACCATTTATCTCCACTGCATAGGCCTCAAGAATTTCGTCAGTAATTAAACGGTCGCCGGAAGGCAATAACATGCAATGCGTATAATTCACGCTATTGGAGAAATAATTTGCCCATTCACAGAACTTCATTAAAGTAAAAGAGTGCGTTGCACTCGAATCGAATAGGATGTATGCTTTACACTTATTAACATAAATCGTACTTGTCAAGATTAGGTAACTTATTCATTCTAAGGCAATATCTCCTAATTTGAATAGGGTGCAATTAATACCACATATTAACAAATATTGCATAATCTTATGCGTACCTGCCACAAATGTCTACTGCTTCTCATCCTGGTTTGGTCCATACATGGCAAAAACCCGCGGGCCCACTCCTCCTAGTCCACTGAGTCGGGTTGGGCAATTTCTAACAACAAGGTCGGGCTTCCCACATGTACAACACTTCTTTGAGCCAGCCAGGCACTCACCGCGATGTACTTTCTTACATTTCGAACAAGCATTAGGCTGAGGGGCATTGGTCGTCTGTGTCATTGGTCGCTTATCTGGTCTTTACTGCACCTCACCATCGAAGGCTCGTTTGAATCCCCTGCCGTTGATGGACCACTGTGTGACTGCTGGTTAGAATTTACTTTCCACATTCTCTAAATTTTGTCTAGTTGCCATGAGTTTTACCCCTTCCATAGCTAGGGCCTTTGCTATAATTTTCGAATAGGTGACACCTTCAGTGCCAGCCCCAATGACTCCTTCCAAAACCTCAATTTTAAGTCCCTGAACGAAATGGTGGACTTTGTGCTCTTTAGTAGCCACCAAGCGAGGGGCATAACGGGACAATGCCTCGAACTTCTGAGCAGACTCAGATATGGTTCCCATCTGGCATAGGCATATAAATTCCATTAACTTCTATGTACGGACGGTGTGGTTGAAATACTTTTAATTGAACAGCTCCTTGAAGTCTTTCTACGTGAGAGCTCCGACATCTCATGAGGACTTGATCATGTCCCACAAAAAATGCGCATCATGCGTCAACAAGTAGGTAGCACACTTGACCCTTTCAGCCTCGTCAATATCTGCATATGAAAAGTTAACATCCAGGGAGCGTATCCACTCTTCGGCTCCCTAAATATCTGAGATGCTCTCGTTAAAACATGGAGGCTTGAGCCTTTGGAACTTTTCCCATCCTACTTCTCTTTGAACGGCAGTGCTCGTTGATTCCCGTTCCCATTTTCATGATCTTGCCCCATAAATCTTTCCATATATCTAAAATGTTGCTCCATGTATTGAGACTGCTGCTCCATGCTCTGAGATTGCTGCTCCACAACCACAACGATATGATCAAGAGCCTCATCCCGACCATTATTATCTTTTCACTGGTCGAGCGCTTGGGGTTTCTAATCATTAACTAGAATATTCCCTCTTCCCAGCCTAGCCATTTATAATCCTATACATCTTCACATTGTAGCATAATAAGTTAAAGGGAAACCATTCAATAACATAAAAGTACAGTCAGAGAAGTATTGCCCAATGAGTCTAGGTTATCCACAGTCTAATGAATCGTGTGACCTGGTTATGGCTCTGATACCAACTATGACAACCCGCGTCAAATTCGTTCTTTCTTACCTTAACTATTCCTTTTTAATTATCGTATAATAATTATTTTTTTTATTTATTTAAAAATGAATGAAGGTAAAAACTTACGGTAAGCATGAAAAACATAACTAAATCAAAGTAAAGAGGAAACATAAGATGCGTTCAACAAGGTTCAGAGTTAAAAGAGGAAATATAACTAACTTCAAAATACGGTTTGGGAGTTAAGGTAAGAGTTATGGTTTTACAAAATAAAGTCATTTTTCAAACCGTTTCAAAATAGTGATTTCTTTCTTTCTTCTTCCGAGCCATATCCTACTTAGGTAGCGATTCATCCGGATAACCTGCAGGCTCAATAGGAAATGCATCCTCTTCTGCTCTTGGGATCATTACTTCTTGACAATCTCCTACACCAAAAGTAAAATAATGAGCCTAAAGGCTTAGTAAAGAGTAGGGTATGCAGTATGCTTTATGCCTCTCTTTAGTTTATTTTGGAATGGGTTCCGCCCCAAACCAAGCTTTTCTTTACATTTCATTTTTTTATTTCTTTCATTCATAACTCGTACATCAAGTGGGAGATTGGAGGAACCCATGTGGGAGGTAATAGTCTTGGTCAGCTTCTAACCACCTGTGTGTAGCTAGTCCCATTCCCGACAAGGGAGGGGCATAAATCTAGCTACCTGATTAGATCTAAACTACTTGTTCGTCGCCCAACTCCCCGTTTTCTTTTCCTTTCATTCATTTCATTTATTCTTTTCCTCACGTAATACATATGAACACCAACCCAAAGGTGGCATTGCCTACTTATTTCTATTATCATTATGCATGTTGATACAATACAAAATAGTGATTAGAGAATAATAGTGAATAACATTATATAAAAGCGAGTAAAAAGAACGAATATAGTAACAAATTAAGACAGCGAATATCATGCTTGAATTTACAGAACATAACAGTAAAGAAAATGGCGAATTTAGCATGCTTCTAACAGCGAGATTGATAGCGAATACAACAGCTTATTAACATGCTTCTAACAACGAAATAAATAGCGAACATAACAGTGAATTAACATGCTTCTAACAACAAAATAAATAGTGAACATAACAATGAATTAACATGCTTCTAACAACAAAATAAATAGCGAACATAACAATGAATTAACATTCTTCTAACAGCGAAATAAACAGTGAACATAACAACGAATTAATATGCTTTTATGCTGAGATTTAACCAGTAAATTACACAAGATGCTCAAAGGAATTAGACATGCTTAACCATATTAATTATAAATGAATATAACAAGTAAATGGAAACGAGCTTAGTAAATCGCTAAGAGCTAATGGCATGAATCAATTCTAAACAAGTGGACTAACGATACTGTACATTTGAAAGTAAAAAATGATTCAATGGTATTAATTTCAACTAGAGTTAACAACTTTGTTTAAGGTTATCGAAAATTAAACATGTCATATTAGGGGTTGATCATGCATGGTCATGTTTAAAGGAAATTAACAGCTCCTAACTAGCACAAGATTAATAGCATTATCGATTGGGTCTACTATATTAACGAGCAATATCTTATACAACACATCTAAAAGAACAGAGTTACTATCCATGAAGAAATTCACCGCTTATTCATACGTATCATGTCATCACTTATTTTCAATTCATCAATTCGGTTCATCAGTTTGTATCATATCATTGGCGTTATCCATTCTTCTATACTCACGTATTCTTTCACGAAATTCACACTTCACTCCACTTAGAACTCACAGAACACACACAATGCTCCAGGGGATTTCTCTCTCTCACAGGGGATTTTCTCTCTCGTAGGGAAGTTGGAAATGCATAGGGTTGCAAGAACGACTGACTTAAAACGTGGAGCCTTACCTGGGTGCGACATTCATACACCAAATGGAAAGGGAGATCTTGCTTCAACGTGGAGTTGGAGTGGTCTACGTGTGGGGAGTCATCTCCCTAGTCTCGTTAGTGGGTTTTAATGGACTACACGACAAGAAATTTTATTATTTAAAATATATTTCTTCGTAGAACTGGGAAATTATGGATGAGGGAATGCATCCTGGCCTCATGCACACTCGTCCAAAATCCTCATTTCTCTTGTCAGATTTACATTTTCGAACGAAGGAAGGCGTCCTTGCCTTCGTCCGCGTGCATCCGAAACTGTCCAAAAATTGGACAGATTTGATTTCTCTATGTCCGCTATTGTCCACCATCGTTCTACTTTGTCTGAAATCTCACGTTTACAGGTGATGGACGAATTTAGATGCAGAGCTTTGTCTTGCATCGCCCTAAAACTTGGGGACAACGTGCCATGCGTTTTTGGACGCAACCCCTTTGTCCGCATGAATCCGAAATCTTGATTACATCTTTTATCCACTGTGTTTGAAATCTCCATTTTATACATTTTTCCATCAATTTTCATACTTCCATTATTCCACGATATTTACTCCATATATACATGACATAAATTAACACGTACCGTCATGCAATGTAACATATTAATCATTCCAAAAATTAATTACATAGCATACACAAGGAAAATATTATCGAGGTATTACAGCTGGAAGGGAAATACTCTCGGGTGAGCTTGCTGAGAGAGAACTGGAGACATAGTAGAGGAGAAATACTCTCTAGAGATGTGAAGTCGGAGGGTTTCTGCAAGGAAATGGAGACCGTGGGGGGAGCTCTCTCTGATGATGACTGGGTGAAGCTTCTGGGGTGTTATTTCAGGTGATAATTCCCTCCACTTCTGAATGTATTTTATGGACATTTCTGCTCTGTTAATGGGTGTGGGTTGTAACCAAGGAAGTAGACCTCTAGAGAAGTTGGATTGCAAGGATGTTGGAAGCTACTCTTGGGTCCTCCTGGTGAGTGACTTCTGCAAATTTCTTTATGCATAATATTGGAATATTTTGTTGTTCAGTTGGCTTCTGTTGGGATGGTGCTTCCTAGTTTTTATAAATTGTATGTGAAGATTTGTGTTAAAGAAAAGATGTAGGATGAAGGGATAGATCATGTTTTCGTGTGTTGAGCCTGTTAGTAGAGTATTAATTGGACCTAAGGTTATGGATTACTCTCTGCTGTTGGTTGTTGTTAAATGATTTCTGCCTGCTATGATTGAGTGGAACTATGATGTTTTTTGTGGGTTGTACTATGTGGTTAAATTATACTCCATGTGGTTATTACTTAAGATGTGCATGTATACAGTTGATATGATGTTTGGATTGGGAATATCCTATTAAGAAAATGAATGGAGAATAAAGCTCTCTGTGTTTTGTTAATGGAAAGTTAATATGTTAGATTTGGGTTAGGTTGTTGGAAAATGAATTGTTAATTAGTTAAAAATGGATATTGAGTTTGGATTATAAAACGTTATCAAGTGATGAATAAAGACTAAGGTTATAGATAATGATGAAGTTGTTAAGTTGAGAATGTTAGAATTAAGTGTTACGTTCTGTTTTGGGCATTAATGGGTTCCTAGAATTGCTATGTGATTAAGGATAGAAAAATAATGAAATTGATAAGTTATGATCATTAATGAGTAAATGTTTTAATTATGAAGGTATTGAAAAGGAAAAGAAGGATAACGATTAAGTGTTGATGCGTGATAAAGTTTCGAGGTAAGAAATTGAGTAGAGTCATTGGCTAGTGGAGGCCCTACACCATTAGCAGTGTCTTTCCTTAAATTGTTTGTTTGCGTTTCTACTATGTTGTCATATTATGCCTATGTTGCTCACACGTTATTAATTTAATCCCTAAGCATGTTTAGGACATTAGCATATTGTTATTGCTTCCTTTGAATTGCCAAGCATGTCTATACTATTATTATTTCCTTCAAACTACCAAGCATGCCTACATTGTTATTGTTTCATTGAAATAGCCAAGCACATCTATGTTGTTATTGCTTTCTTTAAATTACCAAGCATGCCTATATCGTTATTGTTTACCTTAGATTGCAAAGCATGTCTATGTTGTTATTTCTTCCTTGAAATTACCGAGCATGCTTGTATAGTATGTTAGTAGACTTTCCATATCTCATACTTTTATATTGTTGTGATTACTACTTTATATCTCATACTTTTATATTGTTGTGATTACTCTTTCTCCTTGACATCACAATAATGTTTCTCATTGACATGCATCATGATAATAGAAACAAGTAGGAAGTGCCACCTTGGGGGTGGTACTCATATGCATTTATGTGAGGAAAAAGGATAAATGAAATGAATCAAAGGAAAGGAAAGGAAAGGAAATGGGGAGTTGGGGGACGGACGGGTAGTTCAGATCAAATAAGGTAGTCTAGCCTTATACCCCTCCCTTATCGGGAACGGGACTAGCTACCTTAGGTGGTTAAAAGCCGACCAAGACTATTTCTTCTAGCACAGGTTCCTCAAATCTCCCGCTCGACGTACGAGTAATGAATGAAAGAATGAAACGTAAAGAAAAAAATGGTTTGGGGCAGTACCCATTCCAAAATAATGAGTTAGAGGCATACATCATACTGCATATCTCATTTCTTATTTGGCCTCAGGTTCACAGTTTGCTAATGGTGTAGCTACACGGACGAGAAAATGATGAACAGATCAAGAAGCAGTTGATGAAGGATTTGCACAAGCGGGACTTGTGGCTGGTTAGGCTAAGGAAAGTAGAAGAGATAAGAGTTTTGTAAATATAAAATACCAGTTCATTTATTGTCTTTTAAAATGAATGATTTATGCTTCTGTTGTGAAATGAGAAAAATGGATTTTATAAATACAGTCTTCCGCTGTCAATAAAGATTTAAATAACGAGTTTTAAGTAAGATGTTTTAACGATCAGGTTTTTAAGAAAATAACTTTGATTTCAATTGAAGGGTTTTAATAGGGATTCCGTTGTTTTATAAAAGTTAAATTTAACGTATTTTCAAAGTATATAAAAATCGGGTCGTCACAAATATTAATACAGATTTTTAAATAAAGGAGTTTAACATCACAAAGTCTCTCAAAATAAGATACTAAAATATAAAGTGAAATGCCGGCTCAATCCTACGACAACAATCGGTGAACTTCCAAATTACCACCTGAATATATATGTCGTTGGGATGAGTCGACTAAACTCAATAAGGGTAGCATATTATATTTAACAATTATAATAAAAATAAATGAGGGAGCATGCTGTGAATAAAATATTTATTTAAAACAGAATAAAATCGACTAGTGAGGCAAAATGTGGAAAATATCTATTATAGTGTGGTATGTACAGAAACTAGGGCCCAAACAATTTCAACGAAGATGGAGTCACTCACGGCTCCGAACATACAAAATAAGGTGATACTCAGCGATCGCGAAAGTCACATAAAATACCCTAATTAGGTTTAGGTTTTCGCACTCAAGGACATGGCACAGTCAGCTGCCCCATTATTCTATTTAATACAACAAAACACAGTCTCCAATGGTTGAATGTGCGTATACAAAAATAGGATCTCGTCATGGTCAATGAAGTGCATGCTCGAAATAAAATATGTCTGACAAAAATAATAATATAATATCGTAAAAACAGACGGTCAAAAACGGACCCATCATTTTATATGAGAATGCATCTCAAAATAATCATTTCAAAAATGATGAAATGCTAGACATAAAATAAAATCTCTATCTCAATTGGCCTACCAATAGCTGAAAAATACTCAATCGAATGGGAAAATAATCGATTAACTTCGAACCTATCACCATATATAGATACCCAATTAATTTTCTTAAAAATAATAATAAAACTAAAAAAAAATTAAAACTATTTTGGACTTCCTTTGAGGAGCGAATATCCTTTAGAGAAACGGACATCCCTCCATCCTCTTCCAATAGTCAACAATCCATTAGAGTTCTCATGAATCTCATCCAACGACTACTACTTCATCCATTAGCGTCGGACGTCGAACCCATTCACGTAAGAAAGTTATTTAGTTATTAAACTTTAAATTCAACAGACTCTAATTATCTAACAAAAATCTCCAACTTTAACCAACCAAAATATTCCAATTAACAAACTAAAATTATTTTAGTGTAAAATTTCAATATTTCCAACTTAAAATCCAAACTTATATTTTTAACCAGAAATCACTAAAACATAAATGAAAAACTTGAAAAACTCAAAATTTCTTCAAAGTTTTCAAACAATTCTTTACCATCCATTCACTAGCAAGTTTACCAGTTTTCCTTTTTAATATAGTACTCTAATTCATACATTGAATAGAATTTGAACTTGTAATTTTTTTTTAATAAAATCTTCCAACAATTATAACTACATCCATACACTTGTAGATTTACATGTTTTCCATTTCATAATTCAAAACTGTAACTTTTAACCGATTATGCATTGTTTAGCCATGACAAATTAAACTTTGATTTTTCCTTATTTAAACGTCCAAAACCATTCACTTCTCATAAATTGTAAATCCAACAAAGCATTCCAAATCTAAAAACCAACATAATTTCCAATATCTTCTTCAACAAACTTAACTGTAAATTCCTCGTTACCTCTCTGGAAGTTTCAACCGATTCCAAGTTGTTTGATCGAAGACTAGAATGTGGCTTCTCTTGTTGTCCAAACCTCCACCAAAACTTGTAGATAAAATTTTCTGCAGAGACTTTCCTTCTGTATCTGCACCTATGTTGGCAGAGAGGGTTTGTTTCTTTTAAAGATTGAGGAGAAGACTTGCAAGTTGAGAGAAATAATTGGAGGAAGAAGACATCTTTAATGCAGTGGTTATCTCCACCCAACTGCATTCAATTTCCAAGCCCCACCAAAATGAAGCTGCTACAGTTATTCTGTTTGATTAGGGACTATATACTTTATGGGTGGAGGATTTGGAGGGATATCAATTGATCAAGAACATATTTATTAATGAGAGTGCAGACATCTCAAAAATCTGTATTTGTATGGACTTTAGATTTTATTTGCATGCTGATTGATTTGGAATTGAAAAGGGGAATGAAGAGATTCATCGGGCGAAGATCGAATCGATCAAGTCTATGAGGAGTTGAGGGAAAAAATGTTGAGAATCGAATGGAAAAATGATAAAGAAAAATTGCAGAAACAATGACACCACGATTTACGTGGAAAACCCTTACGGGAAAAAACCACGGGCAGAGGTGAAATTTATTATTTGGAAATCAAGATATAATGAGTTTTGTAACTCAAGTATCAATATATAGAGAAAATAGAAAACCCTAATATTGGATACGAGCCCAACCCGACCCAACTAGAATTCAGGTCACACCGAACTTTAACAATCTCCACCTTGACATGAATTTCACATGAGAGCTCTAATACAAGCTTCTCAACCTACCTCAAAATGAATAAAGAACACTGAACTCTGACAATCTCTACCTTCAAAGAAATTCCAATACAAGGCAAACAAATATGCAAAATTCTAACAAAAAATAATCTCCTCTTTCACAAAGGTCCCTACAGGGCCAACTTAACAATTGATATCGATTAGGTTTAAGCTCTACTTAAACTTGAGAGACACACTCAGGAAGAAATCACATCTCCTCAATGGTACCACCGAATTATCAAAGAGGTCACAACGATTTCATTGGAATATGTTGAAGACTCCTCACTAGAATCAATACCCTCGAACACACTCAATGTATAACCCACTAAAGTAGTTTCACCATATCGCCTTGGAGCTTTACTCTTCCTCTTGGTTCTACCTTTGACGGCACCACTCTGACATGAAATTGAAACTAGTGACGATGTGGTGACTACATCACCCTGACATCTGTAATAAGTTAACATATTGACTCTAATGTAGGTTCAGATCTCAACTTGAACTTCACCTGAGAACCTGACTTCTCTTAAGTCTTCTCAAAAAATCTTTTAGAAGGTAAATTCATAAACTTTGCATCCTTATTACCCATCACTGTAGAACTCTATAATATATACAAATTTGCAGACCATTTGTGTCCCTTTAACATGATGAGAGCAACCCTACTGATCTTCATAGCTTCACGTACAATGCTGAACTTGTACCCTTTCGAATCCAGAGTACTCAATGAGATCAGATTCTTATTTAAATCGGGAACATGTCGCATATTACCTAGTGTCCTAACAACTCCATCAAATATTCTGATTCTGACAGTACCAATACCAGCTATCTTGCAAGGTGTGTTATTACCCATTAACACATCACCTCTTGAAACATTCTCATATGTCGAAAAGTAATCCTGATTCTAACACATATGAAATGAATAAGCTGAATCCAGAATCCAATCTTTGTTTGGCTTTGAGTTTTCCTATGACAAAAGTAGAAGATTTTCATCATTATAGTCTTCTTCTTCTACGACAACGACTTCAGTGGACGTCAACTATTGTTTTCCCTTCTTAGCAGCTCTCTTTATTTCATTCTGCAATATACGGCACTTAGATTTAATGTGTCCCTTCTTCTAATAGAAGTAATAGGTTCTATCATTGTTCCTTAACATTGATCTGCCTTTTGAATTCTAAACATTATCACTGTCTTTGTTGTTTGACTCTCTTGTTCTACTTCAAATGACGAATCTCTCACCTCGAGACTCAGATCCAACAATAATCTACTTCATCTTTTCCTTTGATAACAAAGCACCATAAACCTCTTTCAGAGTTAGACTTTCCCTACTATATAAAACACTATCTCTAAAAGCACCTTATGAAGCAAGTAACGAGTATAGTAGAATAAACCCTAAATCCTCCTCATCATACTTGCATCTCATAGTCTCTAAATCTAAAAATAACTCCTTAAATGTGGTCAAGTGTTCTTCAATAAAACCTCCTTCCATCAACTAATGAGAATAAAGTTGTTGCTTCAAATGCAATGTGCTAATAAGGGTTTTCCTCATACACAACTGCTCCAATTTGAACCAAAACTCAGCTGTAGATTTTTCATTCAAAACACCCTGCAAAATTTGATTTAGCAAATGCAGACTTATCAAAGGTAAGGTTTTTCTATCCTTTCAAACTTTCATCTCTTCACTCCAAGACGTGAGCATTTTATCAAGCCCTAACAACACGTCGTCTAAATCCATTTGTATGAGAACATCTCACATATTTACCTTCTATAACTAAAACCTCGTATTCTAATCCAATAATGGAATATCAAATTTCAACGAACTCATCTTCTCCAAAAAATTTCAAAATTTGCCCCAAAAATATATGAACCCCACAAATCTACCAAAAAATTTGATCCTCAAATAATATCCTCATATCAGTATTGTGCATCTAAAACAAGGGGAACAACTCTGGTTGAAGGACAACTGCTATGAATCAGTGATCTGGGCGTGCTCCGGTGGTTAAAAAAAAGCAAAAAATTGGGGCTTTCTGCTTCAGACGGTTTCAGAGAAGACGTCGACGATCAAGGATAGTTGTCGGTCTTCAACAATTAGTGAGGGCGAGAGCAGGTAGAGTCAAAAGGTAGTACTTCGCTGGCGAGTGTTGTTTCTCTATGGGGATTAAGAACCAATCTCAACAATGATGACTTTTGGGTACTCAGAAAGACGCTGGAGAATAGCAGTCGATAGCTGTGCGTTCTGGTTTTAGCGGTGGCAGGTGGACGACGTGGTGGAGTGGCAATTTGATCTCCCTCGGCGATAGATCTCTCTTTTTCTCCTCTAATGAAGAAGACAATGACACAATCAGGGAAAAGATTCTCCTTTTTAAAAAAAAAAATTTTCACAAAATTGCAATTTTTCACAAAAATTGCAAACCCCAAAATTTGTTCTATCTTAGTACTATGGCTCTCAACTTCCCTCTAATATCAATTGTTGAGAATCAAATGCAAAAATGAAAAAGAAAAACTATAGAAACAAGGACACCATAATTTATGTGGAAAATTCTTACGAGAAAAAACCATAGGCAGAAAATGATGTGCCATGGATTCCCTCCATTCACAATCAAGCCTAGAGACTTTCTAACCATAATTTTAATGTTTCTTTTATAAGTGTTCGTGGAGGAAAGAGTAATATAAAAATCAATTACATCTATCAAGCACCCAAATATGGCCCAGAGCTATTTAAGATAAACATGTACGATCTTATATTGAAATGGTTTCTTCACAAAGATTGTAAGGGACATCTTAAGCTTTCTAAGATGGGTCTTTCATATCAATTGAAGATGATTTGCTAAGTTAATAGATATTGGATTAAAGAGCTTCATTTCAACAAATGAAGTCTTTTCTTCTCACTCAGACTTTAGCCCCAAATCCACTTGAAGAAGGGTTTTGAAGGTTAAACCAATTGATTCTTTTCTTCATTCAAGACTTTGGACTCAAGGAAGGTAGCTTAGTTTCATTTTATGGTTTTATTTGGGTCATTTGGATGTAATAAACTAATGTTATGTTTGAATTGCTCTCAGTTTAGCTTAATGGATGAGAGCATATTTTTGTTATTCTTTTTAATTAGTCAATTTTTTAATTTACCTTTTAAGGGCAGCCCAAATTAAAGCGGTATTTAAACCCTCTCTAAGGTCTGCCCTAGACAGTTTTTGATTAGCTAAAGAAATTCTTTTGAAAGGTTGGAGTTCCCTCCACAATCAGCCATTTCTTCTTGGTGCTTACCCGAGTTGATTTTATTGTACAAAATCAACATCCCCAATAAAGGCATAGAAAGCTTTGAGAACCAAGTTGGAGAGCTTCCACCCTTGGAGGTCATTGAAGTCAATAGGCACGATTTAGGTGCCTATTCAGACCAGCTTGCATCCGTCCGTGGATAACTTCCATTCCAGAACGTATTTACCTCTGATTTTTGGAGAGCTCCCTGTTTATTTATAGAGCACTACATGATCCAATTTCACTCCAGTTTGATGCCTACAGACCGAGTTATATTATTGTGTATTTTGGGTCTAATTCTGCCCTTGGGTGCTTATTCAGACCAATAGCAACCATTCGACCATAACTTCTTCTTCCGAATGAATTTCCTTGTGATTTTTGGGGAGATTCATTTTTACTTACAAAATACAAATTGGTCCAAATTTCGAGACATTTGAACTCGTATTGAGTGATTTACACTTCTGTCAAATTTGAGACAGATTCTTGCCTCTAATAATAATGCGTCATGGATTTCCTCTATTCCCAACTGAGCACAGAGACTCTCTAACGATATTTTTAGTGTTTATTTTGAAGGTGTTCAAAGAGGAAATAAGATGAGTTACATTCATCAAACATCCAAATATATCATGGTGTTATTCAAGTAAAAGCATAAGTGGAAAGTCAAGCATGAGATTGAGAGACTTGTGGCAAAATGCAAAATCTGTGATATGACCTTTGAAGAATATTTGACAGTTTCGATGACCTTAAATATTTTATATCAAAACATATTCTTCAATAAAAATTGTAGCTAACATCTCAAGCTTTCTAGAATGGTGGTGTTTCGTTAAAGTTAAAATTTCTTTGCTATGCCAAAAGGTCCGCGAACAGAGAGTTACGTTTCTGTTTAAGATGCTCGATTTCACTTACCCGAATTAGAAGCCCAATTCAATATGAAGTCCAACCTATGATTCAAAAATTCAAGATGAAAGCACAACTAATGAAGTGGATCAAGAGATGCCAACACATGTGCTTGCTTGGAAAATTGATGAGGAATCCACCAAAAAGGAAGAAGGGCCATAAATTTGAATTCATTCAAATTAGAGTAAAGTTCCAATTCATTAAAATCTTTAGTTAGTTCAAATTCAAATTATTTTAAAGTTTTCTTAGATAGTTTAAATTCAAGTTATTTAAAATTTCAAATAGATAGATAATGATTGGTTAGAGATAACTATAAGTTAATTCTATTTCTAGTAGAATTGCTTTCATGGTGAGTTATTTATAACCCACCAAGACTCATTAGAAGTTTTTCAACTTTTGATGAATTAAAAATCCCTTTTTTAGCCATGGCTATTTTCTATTTCTCTTGGATTGTTGATAATTCTTTTGATTGAAAACCTAGAGTTTAAGTGTTGTGAGAATTACTTGAGTTTTTGATTTCTTGCAATTCTTCTAGCCAATTTTGATTGGGGAACATGATCAAAGATTGCAATCAAACTTTCTTTTCTTGTTGGTGAGAATTCTCTTTTTTGATTCATCAAGGAGGAGTTCTTTGGTGGAATAGAAAAGTTGCTAATAGTTGAAAAATTAGCAACTTTTTCCCAAGACAACCGGTCGATTAACCATGCCACACTGGTTGACTGCCTTTTGTCCAGAAGCAACACAAATTGAAATTTTGATTTTACCGGTCGACCACTTTAGATCAAAGCATCCTTTAATAGTTGCTCATTTTCACATCATTTGGTATTAGAGTCTATTTCAACCCTATCAACATGTTATTTGTGTGTTCTTATCCATTCTACATGATGACAAAAGTGTAATATCCTGATTTTTATATCGAAATTTAAAATTGATAAATTAAAAAATAATTGGAGATATTCGAATAAATTATTAGGATGTTCCTAAGGACGTAATTGTTATATATGGATTGAACCGATTTGATTCGAATCGATATGGAAATGATTATGTGGCTCGGTTTTAATTAAAATGAGGAAAAGAAATAACAAATTAGTTGGGATTAATTACAAATAATATGTGAAGATTTAGGAATTAATTAATTAAAGGAAATTAAATAAATGTAAGTAAAAGAAAGTGGGAGGGAGAACCAAACCGGCAGTTTGGTTCAGTCTGACTTAAGTCCAAATGGCCTTCGGCCATTTGAGAGAAAATGAGAAAGAGAGAGAGAGATCGCGATCGGGAGGCGAAGGTGACGCGAGCGGGTGTCACCGATTGGGGAGCTCTGGCTAGGCTCTGCCGGTGTACTGCTGGTCGCGGCTCGAGGAAACGGTGGGTCGCCTCGATTAGGGCTCGGGAATGGAATCCCATCGATGCCGCCAATGTCGTCTATGGTAAGTCATTCAATTGTTCAGTCAATTTTTCCCCTGGTATCTTGTCTTGGGCGAACATGATGGATGAATGATAGGGACGAAGTTGGCCGATTATGTGAAGGGATGAATTGGGCAGGGCTTGGTTCGTTGGGAGAGCCGGTTCTGGTGGACCATCGATGAGCTGGATTATGTTTGCTGGCATGACACAAATCTTCCACGTGGCATCTCCTCTGTGTAATGTGTGTAAGTGTATTGGTGTACGTTTCTTAGCTATATTACAAGTAAGGTGGTCTGTAATTTCAGTGTATGAAGGAGAGAAAGACTCCTTGTGAAAGGAGCCGAGAGCGTCTTGTAGCAAGAGAAGCTGCTGTCTTCAGGTAAGGAATTCTTCTATGGTTTCCTGTGGACTGTTGTGAACATGGTTTGTTGACTTGAAAACTGTCGACAGTTCTAAGCTGAAGGTTTTGATGAACTGTTTGAATTCTTTTCTGTTTTGGGTCCTGCTGATTGGTTATGTTGATGAATTATCAATTGGTTAAAATCATCCTATGTCTGGACTGTGGGTTTCAATTATTGTGCAGTGACTTGGGTTTTCTGTTATTTGGGTGATACTTTATATTGGATAATATTGGTTGTGTTTCCCTGTTATTTGTGAAGCCTTATTCTGTGAAATGAATTACTTTGTGCAATGGTGGAGGGTTATGCTTTGTTGTTGGAAGACTTCGGTTATGTCCTTCCTGTTTGTTTACAATTTTGATAAGTTGCTTTGTTAATAGAAATCTAAGTCTCAGTTTAATGCTTACTTGGTTGAGATAGTTATGATGCTGTTATTGGACATTGGGAAACAGGTGTGTACTCTGTTTGATGGGGTACACAACCAACAAGCATATTGTATGTTATTGGACATTAAGACTTGGATTTATGTTCAGTTTATGTTAGTGGATATTGAAATATTGTTGTGGTGAAGTTGTTATGCTTTGATAGAAACAGTTCTCTACTTAATGACAGCTTTGATATGTATGATTCTTAATCGGGTATTATTGCTTGCTATTGTTAGAGTGAGAGAAATGAATAATGTGTTGTTGACTGTGAGAGTTGGATAATTAAGAAAGTTGACTTTGTAATTTATTCATTCGATTAAAGTAGGCATTAACTGGTTTTCTACTCTGATGTGGGAAATATGGTTTTCTGCTAAATTACTATTCGGTTTTGTAAAGTTACTTTATTCTGTCACATTGATGGAATGAGCAACATTGTGAAGTTCGCTATTCCATTGTCCATGTTCAGATAGTGAAAGTGTTAAGTCGTAGAAATGAGATTAATCATATCTAATTTAAATGGTTTTGAAGGTACAAAAAAGAGAGAAGATACAGAAAAGTGCTATGGATGTCAGGTAAGTCGATATTGACTGTGTTTTGGTCTTCGGACCCTACATCGCAAGAATTAGGATTGTGTGATGTGTGTTTATTAGAGTTAGGTTCTTTTAATGATATGTTTATTAGACATTTGTATCATATAGGATTGTATGAATTCTCATGCATATTGTATGACATAATAAATCTAATTAAATAGGCGTGTGGGGGTTCGGGAACACAATGACATCCCATGGCAGGAAAAGAAAAATGCACGAGAGAATAATTAGAGAGACAAATGTAGAAAAAAGTAGGTGAGTTATATGGGATCGAGGGTTCATTATCTCCCGTTCTGAAATTCCCAACGTTCTTAGAACAAAAGAGTGAATACGGCATGAGGAAACCCTCTATGTATGTATGTATATGTCTCCTTTGTCGAGTGACCTGTTCTTCCTCATAGCCCTACGGTGTTTGGCATGTATTCCACTCTTGGCTATAATTGCATTGTATGATCATGCATATCATCTGCATTTCATTTTATCACTTACTAAGCATTAGGCTCATTAGTTAGGTCTTGTGATGTAGGTACGAACGAGCAATGGATGAACATGTTAAAGACAGTTGATGAAGGATTTGCACGGATGGATCTTATGGTTGGCTGGGCTAAGAAGTTAAATGGAAAGTATTTGAAAAAGAGTTTTGTAAATGATTTATTATTCTTTTTGTTTTGTTTTCATTCTGCTGCTTTTCATACAAAGAATATGATTACTTCTTAAAGGAAACTGATAAAGATGAAAGTAAACTGATAAAAGTGAAAGTAAAGAGTTTTAACGATCGGATTTTATAAAGAAAGAATACTCTGAAAGTTTTACGAAAGAAAAGTTTTAAATGTCACACGATTGGCAAAACCGAGTCGTTACAAAGAGACTACAATTAGTATATGGATTACATGATGGAAGAATATTTACAAGCTTCAATTCCTATTTTTATCGGGTCAGAATGGTCACAAAATTACATAGGATGGGAAGAAGAAGTTGAAGAAATTTTTCAAAGTTCTTATTTGTCATAGAAGACCTTGCTGAGACTTATTTCTTCAAGGATCAGAGGACAAGCTTCCATGTGGTGGAATAAATTGATTATTAAATGAAGAAGAGATTGAAAAGAAGACATCAACACTTGGGGCTTGATGAAAAGATGTTTGAGAATAAAATATACTCTGGGGCTTATCAATACTTTCCCATCCTCACCACCACTCATAAGGTATGAGACAAGATTTTCCAATAGTCGACAAGCTTAACTCATTAAAATAAATGCCTCATTCAAAGAGATAGTTCAACGAATTGACAACTTGAAATCAAGCCTTGCACGCTCTCCGCCTTTGTATGCACAAGAACATGTAGAGGTATTAGAAGAAACTCTAGATATGGAAGAACGGTTTGAAGAAGATGTTATATTACCTCAAGAAGAGTCATTATTATCTTTTGATTTCTAGATCCTGAAAGAAGAATTTTATGAAGAAAGAGTCTCCAAAAGTTCATGCCTCGTGAGCAAAGAATTACCCATGGAACTAACTTTAGAAGAGAGAGAAGTGAAAGTTGAACATATAGATGGCAAAGTTGACTCCTTGATGACAACTATTGAAGATGAATTGTTGATGGCTAATAAGGAAGAAGAGGAGCCACAAGAGGAATTGTATTATATTCAAAGGGAACCGAACCCCTCAACATAAAGCTTCAAAGTGCTCTAAGTCTCAAAATCCGAGAAGAAGAACCTCAAAATGAACAAAATTTTTATAATCAATGATTCAACAAGGACAAGGTTTTCTTTTTGATCATTGATGACAGAATTTGTGTCAACATAGCTTCCATGAATATGGTTAAAGAGCTTGGCTTGGAGATGTTGATACATTTAATTCCTCACAAATTATGTGGCATATTGATAAGGACATTAAAGTTTCAAATCAAGTAAGCATTGCTTTCTCAAATAGCTAGTACCAAGATGAATTATTATGTGATGTAGTGTCTTTGAAAGCTAGTCAATTACTCCTTGGGAAATTTTGGAAAAATAATTGGATAGTATTGCATAATGGTTTTACTAATTATTCTTTCAAGATCGGTAATCAGTTTTTGGCTCTACTCAGTTTGGATCGCATTGCAAGGGAGCAACAAAATTTGAATGTGAAGAAAGCAAAATATTTATTATTTGTTTCCAAGAATGAATTGAAGATGATTTCGAATTTTGGGGATCAAGAAAAACTCAAAAAGAATACAAGGTGGGAGAAGTTCCTTGAAGAATTTTCTTGTATCTTGACAAACAAAAAGGGAGAAACAAGCAAAATAGCTAATGTTATCTCAATAAGGTATGTACCATTAAATAAATTGATTACTTGGATTCTTAGGATTGAAAGAATAAAAGAGAATAAGGAAATTGGTATTTTTTTGGAAATTTGTGATGGAAATTTTGATCATATGGATAAGGATGAGTTTATTAATTATGATGAATATTTTGCAGATATCAGTTTTGGCATGTCTAGTGGTAAGACTAGAGGAGTTTTGATGATCCTAAAGTTTCTCGATATTAAACTTGCAAGTTATTTTTGGGATACAAGAACAACTTTCATCTTGGGGAAGTCTCTGAATTTTTTTATTTATGATATTGAAATGGAGTATCTTGATCATTACCCCTACATGATCTCATTCAAAATAAGTTATTCAAGTATTGTGGCCAATGCATTTTCACAAAAGTATACTCTTCTATCTGAGCGAATTTCTAGAATTTTTAGTTTGATTAGATAAAGGAGATTTATATGGAGGATAAAGAGTTTGGTTATTGGTATCAAAATTGTGGTTTGAAGTTTGAGGATGGTATCGTCAATCTAGATGCATGCTAGTTGAGAATCAAGTATCCGAGTTTTTGTTTAAGCATAAGAAGAAGTTGTATGAAGAGAGCCAATGCAAAATGCATGACAAGGAGTTTTTGGAAGTTTTAAGAGCATTGGCCTACTACAGCAAACAAGACTTGTCTTCTTATTTCACTCATGAAGATTTTAAAGGCGTTGCAATTTTTATGGTCCATGACTTATCTCCTTATTTTAGCAAAGAAGATTATGGAGGGGAAAATTTAGATTTGAGGTCAAATCCTTTTCAACCCCAGGAGGATAATGTGCCACAGATTTCCTCTATTCACAACAGAGCACAGAGATTCTCTAACAATATTTTTAGTATTTATTTTGAAGGTGTTCAAAGTGGAAAGATGATGATTACATTCATCAAACATCCAAATATATCATGGTGTCATTCAAGTTAAAGCATAAGTAAAAAATCAAGTATAAGATTGAGAGACTTGTGGCAAAATGCAAAATTTATGAGGTTTTCAAACAACACCGTTTGCAGTGGCTTTGTAAAAAATTTTACCACTTGGTCACGACTAGACATGGCTAACGAGCAGGCTAGCTGGGCCCAGAAGGTGGGCCAAGCCGAGCCCGAAAAATGGGGCTCGCGGGCTTGGCGGGCTGTCCCAGCGAATGAAGAACTTCTGCATGAATCAAAGGCCGGCGGTTCTGTGTTGAAGCCGAAGGTTTACTACTGCCATAAGCATTTTTCGTCAGAGAAAAAGGCGGAGGAGCACTGTAACAAAATCCTAAGTCATCCTCGTCTTCTTTGTGGTCATTGGTCGCCTGAGAAGCCATAACCTGAGCTAGTTGCTGAGCCGCAGCTTTGGCTGCAAAGTTCTGGGTGCGCTTTACATTAGAAATGCCAGAAAGAAAGGAGGTCCTCACATGGTGAGAATGCACCAGTGACATTGCCGGAGAAGTCGTATTGACTATGTTTTTCGACTAGCTACTCCAATGACAACCATAAACGGGGCTCGAGGTCCGGTTACTTTCCATATTGCAATTCAGCGAGTAGGAGTTACAGGGCTATCTCTCGCTGAAGATCAAAGGGGTAAGGAGAAGAATGAGTGAGAATGCCCTATCCTATCTATCGCTTGAAACATGAGATAGAGAGCGATCTTGTCCTTCATTCGCATTTCTTTCAACACTTTTAATTGATTTGCTGTCAAGGTGCCAGTGGCTTCCATCTCCGTGAAACTGGTTTTGACTACTTCCCACACATCTTGTGCACCTAGCAACACACACATTTGAATGCTCCAATTGTCGTAGTTTGTCTTGGTGAGTCATGGCAGCGGTATTTGTTCCAACGGTGTGCTCCCATAGTTTGACATGCTCTGATACCAATTTGATAACAAATGGAGTGTTTGTTTTGGAGGGAAAGGAAAATCACTACTCTAAGGCTTCTTCAAGATTTGTATTTCACTATCTCCTTCTCAAATAAGCACAATACAATATTTATGGACTTAGATAAGACTCTTAAAATTTGTACAATAGCTAAAGCAATAAACATACTTAAAACCGAATACGAAACATCTACGCAATTTCTAACCATTGATTACTAAAATCATCATAACTTCTTCTAGAGAACTCCAAACGACTTAAAACTTGAACCATCAACAAGTAGACATTCGGATCATCAAAATCCATAGGTTATACGTTTAATTTGGTTGTCATTTGACCCTTCGAACCTCGTTGAAAAATGTCCCAAAATGCTGACTGTTTTGAATTTAATTTTCAACACAAAGAGGATAAAATCCCACAATTAGCAAGAAAAAGAGAGAGAACCCAGCTCCAAGCAGCTCAAAACTCTGATCGACCACAAACAGCAGATTAAGGTTGGTGGAAGACGAAGAAGACAAGCTCAGACCCAGCTTCGATCAGTAATAGTTGAGACGTTTGAGGGGGTTTAGGATCCATTAATTTACTGTGAACCTGTTATCTTTCTTTTGCAGAAAAGCCCTTTGAACCCTTGATACCTGCACTGGCAAAAAATAAATTAATTAATTAACATAATTGGATTCCTTCTACTGAAATTGTATGTTATATTTAATGTCAATAACATCGTTCGTTCATTAATTATTATTTTTCATCATAAAGAATTATATTTTTTTTTTCAGAAAAAGAGACTAGATAGAAATTAAGCGGAAGAAAAATATTAGGCATTGTTTTAGCATCGTATTATGATAAAATAATGTTTTGTAAATATTGTAACTTATATAAAAATGCAACGAAATTTTCAAATAAAAACTATAATTAGGATCATATTTTAAAAAATATTGAATTGAATGATTAGTCTATTAAACTAATGAGATTCCGTGATGGCAAGACGGTTTTATGATAAAGATCACATAACTAGGAGATTCACCAAAATGGGTTAAAGCTTATCATCATGGAAGTGAACCCATGTTCTCTCCGTGAGATGGCCGATTTTGATTTCTACACTTCTTCACATAGTTATTGCAAAAATCGCTAATGTTTAATAAATAAATTTTCACTTAAATGTTCTACGTCATTTGCGATCAAGGTGTTTCTTGTTGACCCAAACAAGTCGCGACTCATTCATGTTTAACCACATAAAAAGTTTCAATCAATGGGTCAAATTAATGAAAATGAGTGTTATCACGTGGTAATAAAAAAAATTTGTTTAAGGAGAAGGAAAAACCTATTTCTTTTATTTTCACCCACTAGCGATAGAAGAAGAAAGAGAGAAGAAATCGAGTTAGAGGAAAAGGTTAATCCAACATTAGATTCATATTCCTGAGGATTCGACCACTTATTTTTGTGAAGGGAATTCGGGGGTAAATCTCTTATTCTCTCTATTTTCGCATTTAAAATTTAGGTAATAGGTTGGCTTTGGATTTGAGTTTGGAAACTCGAGTCTATGGATTTGACTCTGCAATGTTGGGAAAATTTTGAGTTTGTGCAAATGTTTAGGATGATTTGGGGGCGAAAAACTGGCAAAAATAGCATATTTCCTCGTGGTATTGCGTTGGAAATATGCCTGTGGAAGCATAGACAAGCGTCTGCAGAAGGCACTTGCAGGTGTCGGCGAAAGGCATGCGTCCTCGGAAGCGCACGTATTCGCAAAAACACATGGAACACATGTGTTTGCGAAAGTGAAGGTTTTCGCGAAAATGCATGAATCTGCAGAAGCGCTGGAATTTTTGAAAGCACTGGATTTCTGTGAAAAACTCAGACGACCGCAGGTGTTGTCTCTACACCCTGGATGCGTGACTCCAATGTCTGCACTGAACCAATTTCTAGACTAGAGTCGGAGAAG
Source organism: Begonia loranthoides (assembly GCA_022433065.1). Lineage (NCBI taxonomy): Eukaryota > Viridiplantae > Streptophyta > Magnoliopsida > Cucurbitales > Begoniaceae > Begonia > Begonia loranthoides. The sequence goes on from CM039469.1 coordinate 8,138,476, forward strand.
TTCATTGCCATGTATTTTTCTTTTCAATTTGGGTTCCTAGCCTCGAAATAGGACATTTTCACATTTCTCTAGTGTTGAAATTGATGAGAATTCATACTCCTTTGTTATATTTTAGGCTCGGATATGTTTGAGGATTTCGAGACTATAGCTGTGGTTGCTGCTCCTCCTAGCAAGAGGAGAGATTGTTGTCAATATAGGAATTTTATACTTTATCGCACTTCATGACATAATGGTTTTCAAAACTTTACTTTGTGGGTTGCCACATATGAAAACCGACGTGGACTATTCGACAGCACGTCTGATTTTTTATTATACATACGTGAGTTTTACGTGTTTATCTTCACATGCATGACATTTCATTGTTTGTTTTGCTACTGATACGAGAAAATGAATAATCTTGATACTTTAGACGGTCACAATATCAAATATCATGAGGCTATCTTAGTCATTTTTCAGCTACATGAAAATAGTTTGTTTGAGCCGTGTGAAAATGGATAATAGGGCAGCGATGATGCGCTCCTTGGATTTCGAATTCCTAAGGCTGATCAAGGTGTATTGGGTTATTATTATTACGATTTGTGTCGTCGAGGAGCATTGCTTCCGAAAAACCTGGGTGACGTTGCTGGATCTTCATATCGCCGTCACTTTTTCCTTCTCAATTCATGAGGTGTTGCTTGGAGACGGTCACCGTCTTTCTGTGTGTTTGTAAGGAGGAGGGCTTGAGTGATCCTCTCTTTTCACGAATGACTATTTTTCATCGTGAAATACGCGGATTATTTTTTATATTAGTTGTTTATATATACAGTCATATTTTGATTACGATCTTGTCAGTGGCCTCCAAGACCCGTTTTCCTTAAGATGATAACATAGATTTGTTAATGATTTTAAAATCCAAACACAACATTGTATTACTCATGGTTTTGATAAAGAAAAAATGTAAAATCAATTTTAAATGCATTACATTTAATATAAATTTTCTATTGAGTTTGTCACTCACCCCAACGACCCACCATTCCAGAAAAGAACAAGAACACTTAAGAGTACTGGTGTTGTGGCGTATCTAATTTTTATTTCTTTCTGAGCGTTTAAATTTCATTTTTTGGTGAGAATATATGTATATATACTTAGTTCTATATGAGAATTTGAATATATGGGTTCGTTGCATAGTAACTTTATTTTAATTTATTTTCCTGGCAGTATTATTCTTATTATCACCATATGAACTTAAGTCTATCTCATGTTAGTTATGACTTTGCTTTTTGTTTAAATATTCTCTTACGAACTAGGTTTTGGGTGGGGGGATTGGCTTCCTTCGAAGGATTGAATTATTCAACTTGACATTTCTGTTATATCTACCTTAAGGTCGTCACAATTGAGTCATGACATTTTTGTTAGACCCACCATTTTTGTTAGACCCACTTCAAGATTGTCACAGTCATCGTTACCGGATAGTCATTGCTGCAGTCAACGACCGCTTCCTTAGGGTCATGGGTGAAACTGGAATATCTGCAAACACAAATTGACAATTCAGGAAACATTCACGTCTGACTTCTTATTGTTAATTCCCAAAATTATGGTGAGTAGATTGGTAATCATTATCTCCTAACACTTGGATAATTTGTAAATTAGCAGGTGAAGATATCCTGGTTGTTTTCGTTCAACACATCATTTTCATCCAAATCAATTCAATTTTCAATTTGTAGTATCATTGAGGAAATGCAATCCGCATAAATTCATCCATACATGTGGCTGCACTAGAGAGTCAAAATTGAAATCAAAACCTAATATTCTCAGCAGGAATGACGCTACTGCATCGTCAGTGACTGACTGAAATTAACCGAATAATTTTTCAATTTAGAAGCAGAACTATTACCACAACTATATATTTCTTCGACTAGGCGGACATGGAAAGCGAAGCTTCCCTGAAAGTGAGTCTGTTCCCTCTCTCAGCCTCCTCTCTGGGATCCTTATCCAACCTGAAATCTGCAATCGTCAGTTTGATCTTCCCTGCCGCCGAAGAAAAAACCAGAAGATTCTCCTGATTGAGATCGCATCGAACGTCGCCTTTGACGTGAATTGCGCGAGACCTCTGAGAATCACCTCGTTTATAACCTGGAGGTTCCATGGGAGGGACAGAGAGCGCCGCCCAAACTCGGCGTCTGTGTAGTGTCATAAAATTGGCCTCTCACGTGCGGTACCGTTAAGTATTTTTAAAGGAAATTTACACCACCAACTCTATAGTTTGAAATCAGCTACACCGCAAATCTTATAAAAAATTTACTAAAAATTAAAATCTTAAACTATAGAAAAAAAATGATATCAACCTCAGAATTACGTTTTTCGTCAAGGTAATAACAACAGACGTCCTTTAACTTACAACAGATGTATCTCAGTTAACAACGGACGTCCCTCAGTCCTCAACGAACGTCCCTCATTCAAATTCGGACAACCCTTGTCCAAAATGGACGTCCCACTCCTCAGATCGAACGTCCCTCGACTAACAACAGACGTCCCTCGATCCACAACAGATATCTATCGTCCAAATTTGGACGACCTTCGTCCAAAACATACGTCCTTCTTTCTAGATCGAACGTTTCTCGTCCAAAGACGGATGTCCCTCGACTTGAGACTACGTCGTTATGCCCATAACCGGCATCCTTAGTCTCCCAACGAACGTCTCTTGACATGAGACTACATCGTTCTGCTCATAACAGACGTCCTCATTCTCACAACGGACATCCTTTGATTTAAAACTACGTCGTTTAGGTTGTAGCAGGCTTCCGTTTTCGGTTGAGGGATGTCTGTCTTTAGTTGTTGTGTTAGATTTTGATGAGAAACGTGATTGCGAGGTTAGTGTCGTTCTTTTTTTATAGTTAAGGGTTTTAGTTGTATGTGAATTTTTTTCACGGTTTGACTTGTCGTTGATCATAAATTATATGATTTGTGGTGTTAATTTTCTTATTTTTAATAATTTAATATTATAAAAATAATTTATTAAATATTTAATTTTTATAAAATATCTTTGACCGAGAAATGAGAGCTTATTGTAATGGAATATTTTATAACAATAATGCAATCTTTGTATATTAAAAAAAAACGTTTTTTTCTGGGCTATAACTATAAGCACAACTAACGGTACGAAAGGAATTTTGAGAGGGAGAGAACCAAAGGGAGGAAGGAAAGAGAGAAGAGTAGAAAAGTAGAGGTTGAAAGTTTGTTATCAATGGCGGCAGAAGGAGAACACACGCCCTGGGAAGAAGAACTCGACGGAGTTGAAGGTGGTGAAGAAAAGCAGCCACTGATCACTGGTGAGAAAAAACTACTCAAGACTGACTCGTTCGACTTGGAGACTGGTGAATTCAAGGAGAGTACGGACCATGTCTCTAACCAGGTTTCTTTTCTTTCTCGTTTAATTATTACTAAATGAAGCGCCGTTTTGATTATTTTCTCCATCATCTGAGTGCATTTTGGATGCGGCTCTATAATTTGAACTATTTCGGTTTACTGAAAACTCAGAAAATAGGTTGGCTAATGGTTTTGAAGCTAGCGTTTCAGAGTATCGGAGTTGTGTACGGCGATTTAGGTACATCTCCATTATACGTTCTTCCAGCCGTTTTTCCAGATGGAATTGAAAATGAGAAGGAGATTCTTGGAGCACTGTCGTTGATTTTCTACTCAATTACTCTCATCTCCTTGATCAAATACGTTTTTATTGTTCTAGCAGCCAACGATAACGGCGATGGTAATCTTTCATTCCTCCCCACAGAACTGCTCCAGTTTCCTACCTCATATAGTCTTAAGAAAAGATGTATTTGTGGAAATTAAAATTGGAAGCTAACTTGGGGCATTTGGACTTCACTTCAGGAGGGACTTTCGCTATGTATTCTCTCATATGCCGCAATGTAAAAGTGAATTTGATACCCAACTTACAGCCAGAAGACAAGAAGGTATCAAGTTACCGATTAAATGTGCCGAATCGCTTCCATAAAAGAGCTTTCACCGTCAAGTCCATGCTCGAAAATAGCAAGACAGCAAAATACATCATTCTTTTTGTCACAATGCTAGCCACATCCATGATTATAGGAGATGGCGTGCTCACGCCCTGCATATCAGGTTTCAATCGCGTTAATTTCATTCATCATGTAGTATTACAAAGAAGCATTTATACTTGAACTTATGGACATTGAGTTGCACCTAAACTAATAGTACGAATGGAGGTGGAGCAGCACTATACAAGCGAATATGAAATGAAAAGTAAGATAAATGGATTAATACTAAGGTCTCACTCGAAAAATTCAGTTACAGGTTTTGTTCTTTGATATTCTTCTCTTATTGTATCAAAACGAAGATGAAGAACTATGAATTCTACAAATTTTCATTTCTTAAACTTGGTAATTGCTTTTCACGAGTCATTTCTCATTCCACGGCTGCTCTATTTTGCCATTTGATTTACTCTTCAAGACACGCCTTCCTCTTTTTCCCCATAACAGCGGTGTATATCTTTTCTAAATCATTAATAATTCCTTAATTATCTAGTTGACATGAAAATCGTATGGAAGATCCTGATCTGATGGATTTTTTGTTGTGTACAGTTTTGTCTGCAGTCGAGGGCATTAAGGAAGCCACAAGTTCCCTAAACAATGAGATGATTATGTGGATTTCTGCTGTGGTCTTGGTTGTTTTATTTCAATTTCAGAGTTTTGGAACTGATAGAGTGTCTTTTGTTTTTTCTCCCGTTCTAACAATATGGTTTCTTTTGATTGGGTTCACTGGTTTGTACAACTTTGTGAAGTACGATCCTACTGTTGTCAAGGCCGTGAACCCAATCTACATTATTGAATACTTCAAAAGAAGCAAGAAGAGAGCGTGGGTGTCCCTTGGAGGAGTCTTTCTATGTTTAACAGGCAAGTGCAACTATTAAATCTTGGCTTATAAGTATCAATGTAGTGTTTTTTCTCACTTAAATAATTGTTTCCGTTACCTTTTTCTGCAACGTAAAATATGCAAAGCATATGTTCTTTGCCAGTGGTTTGATCAATATATATGGCTTTCATGTGTCTAAAGCAGGGTCTGAAGCATTATTTGCTGACTTGGGCCATTTCAATGTTAGTTCAATTCGGATAAGCGCATGCACATTGCTGTTTCCTTCTATATTTCTTGCCTATTTCGGTCAAGCTTCGTATCTCCAAATGCACAAGAAGGACGTAGCTAATGCATTCTACAAATCAGTTCCTAGTAAGATTAGTAAAAATCTCTGGTGTTATTGCTTTTCAAAACGTGATGTTATGTTTATATGAATTTTTTTTCTGTGTATTTTTTTCAGAGCCAATCTATTGGCCAACTTTTCTACTAGCAGTGTTGGCGTCTATAATTGCAAGCCAGTCTTTGATCTCAGCTTCATTCTCCATCGTGCAGCAGGCTGTCGCACTTGGGTGTTTCCCACGCGTTAAAGTAGTTCACACATCCGCGGAATTTAGGGGACAAGTTTATGTGCCTGAGGTTAACACCTTCCTTATGTTAGCTTGCGTTGGGATCACCCTTGGATTCAAAGACACTTCAAAAATTGCCAATGCTTATGGTGAACTTCTAACCTCTCTGTCCTTGAAGTGCTTATCTATCTTCGATTTTCAAAAATTTACATTTTTTCGCCTTTTTATATTATTAATCTCTTTTAATTTTTCTTTCTCAGGAATCCCTGTGGCATGTGTGTTTACTATAACATCTGTTTTTTTGGTTCTCGTAATGGTTATGATATGGAAGACAAACATCTTCTTAATTATCATCTATGCTCTAACGATTGGACTGATTGAATTTGTATTTTTAAGCGCTGTCCTCTACAAGTTTGTTGATGGAGGCTATCTACCCTTAATCATTGCTTTAGTCCTCGTTCTCATCATGTACGCATGGAACTACGGATATCGCAGGAAGTACATCTTCGAGCTTGAGAATAAAGTCTCTTTGTCGAGGCTTCTAGAGATAGCTAACAATCCAGACATTTGTCGAATTCCAGGGCTTGCCATATTTTACTCGGAGCTCGTGCATGGAATTTCACCTATATTTACACAATATGTTACAAACGTAGCCGCCCTTCACTCCATTCTAGTATTTGTTTCCATAAAGTTTTTACCTACCAGCAACGTCCCCATGGAAGAAAGATTCTTGTTTCAGAGGGTAGCACCATATAATCTTGCCATTTTTCGCTGTGTTGTGAGGTATGGATACACAGATATGAGAAGCGAGCAGAACACATTTGAAATGTTGTTGGTGGATAGCTTGAGGAGTTTTATTAGAGAAAATCTGCAGAAATACAGGTTGCCAGAAAGAACTAGTAATGATGAATCAGAAATTATGGATGATGAAGAAGCTTGGGAGCTTGGTTTACTGGACGATGCACTACAGAAAAAGGATGTTGTTTATCTCATGGGAGCCAATGAGGTGATGGCCTCAAAAGGGTCTAGATTTTTTAAGAGATTCCTCATAGATTACGTGTTTAACTGGTTAAATCGATGCACAAGGCAAGCCGACGAAGTTTTCATGGTTCCTCGCAGGCAGTTGCTCAAAGTAGGAATGACTTATGAAGTTTAGGTAGGCTCATTCAACGGTTGTATTAGTCTGCATAAAAAGGGTAAATAATTCATGCCTAGCTTTGTGTTATATACGGAGACATGTTTTATGTGTGGCAATGATTGAAAATTTTAGAAAGAAAGTTATATCAAGTTAGAAATAGTGGATAAGGGTCATATTATCTCTTAATTCATTATTCTTGGATCGAAAAGTAGAGTCCAAATTGATAGAGAAAAAGTATTCATGCAATCATTAAGATTGGGAGTTTTATTGCACTTCACAATAAAAATTAAAATGTCAATTATCACACACACACGCGACAAATTTAACAATTTTTTTATCATGGTCTGAGCCTATTTACTTAGGAGTGAAAGGTTGAAATTAATTTGTTCTCCTTGATTTTTAAAGTCATGTGTTATATTGCATTTTATCCTATAATTGTTTTTCAAGCAATCTCATCAGTTATTGAATGTAGCCATTGCAAATGGGTTTGAATCTTTTCTCGATGGCTCTTCTCCTCTCCCTCCACCATTTCTTGATCTCCAACCAAATCCTGCGTTCACAATATGACAGAGATATGACAAACTGTTTCTGAGTTGGTTGTATGCTTCCCTCACCGATACTCTTCTACCTCAAATTGTTTGCTACTCTACCTCCACCGAAGTTTGGAGTGCTCTCGCCCGCCTTTACTCATCAACTTCGCTTGCTCGCCTCACGAAATTAAGGAGCCAGCTGCATAACATTTCAAAAGAGGGAATCACCTACAATTGAGGATGTACACAGCCTTTTACTAAGTTATGAGACTCGACTTGACAGACAACAATTAGTAGCTCTTCTTCTGACGATTCAGTCCAATTTTGTAATTTACCAGTCACCCACGAGCTCCTAATCCAAATCCTCATCCTCGCTTACTCTCTTTCCTCACTTGAAACTCATTCTGTAGGAATTCTTGGTAGACCAAATAAACCTCATTCTTCATGGTGACCCAACAAATCTGTGAACAAACCCAAGTGCCCAATCTGTCAAAAGATTGGCCATACTGCTGCTTATTGCTATCACCGGCTGAATACGTCGTTCCGACCATCCCCCCAAACCTACCATGTTGCTGTCAGGCCTCCTTCCTCTTCTAATATTAGTAATCAACTCCCACCTAACCCTACAGACTTTTCATCTCTGCCATCCATGTGAATGATGGATTCAAGAGCAACCCATCACCTCACTCCACATGTGGATGACCTTCAGCCCACCCAGCCTTACAGTGGACAACAACAGGTTACAGCTACTAATGGTACATCTATTATTCAATCTCCACTGTTGGACATTCTGCAATCTCTTCCTCCGCTAACTCTCTCAAGCTTCTCAATGTATTACACACACCTTCTATCACCACGAAATTGATAAGCATTCATCGTCTATGTTGTGATAATGATTGTTTTTGTGGAATTTCACCCTTTTTTCTTTCTTGTCAAGGATCGCCATTCCAAGATGATTCTTCTCCACGGTAGTGTTCAACATGGTCTATACCGTTTTCCAGCGTCTTCCTCAACATCTTCAAAAGCCTTTCATGTTTCAGCATCTTCTACATCTTCAAAATCCGATTGGGGAGGTGAATATAGTTCTCTCACAAGTTTTCTGTCTTCCAAGGCATAGCCCATAGAGTCTCATGCCCCTACACTCCTGCCTAGAATGGGCATGTCGAAAGGAAGAACAGGCATATTGTTAAAATTGGTTTGTCTCTTCTTTTTCATTCCAATTTACCCATAAGATTCTGGCCTTATGTTTTCTCCACAGCAACTTATCTCATTAAGCTTCTGCCTACTCTAGTTCTTGGAAACATCTCCCCATACCATTGTTTGTTCCATATACCACAAGAATACTCCTTCCTTCGCGTTTTTGGATGTTTGTGCTATCCGTGTCTTCGGTCATTTCGGTCTAACAAACTCCTTCCTCGTTCTACTCCCTGTGTATTTCTGGGTTATAACTCCTCTCGCAAAGGGTACTTGTGCTTTGACACTTCCAACTCACGTCTTTATATGTTAACTTTCATGAACATGTATTTCCATTCTCACAATCTATCACTCCCCTTCCCTCCCCTCGTCCGCCCCCTCTGCTCCTTTCATTGCCTTTTCTTCCCATACCTCTATCCTTCCCAGTCAACGCACCTTCAATTGGGTCACCTGCTACTCCTTCTATATCACCCCCAATGTCTTCTCCTGCCATCTCAGCAAGTCCACAGAGATCAAATGGTGTGCCTAATGTTCACCCAATGATAACCCATTCTAAAGCCAGTATCTTCAAACCCAAGCCTTTTCCACTACGGTTACTAATGATTTATTTGAACCAATTTCTTTCTCTCAGGCCTCCAAGTTTTCGCACTGGCATGCTGCTATGGACAGTGAATTATAGTCTCTTCACCTCAACAAGACATGGTCTCTTGTTCCTTATCCCCTTGCACAGAAAGTCATTGGTTGTAAGTGGATATTCAAAAGGAAGGCTAATGTTGATGGCTCTCTAAATAGGTTTAAAGCTCGCCTCGTGGCAAAGGGTTATGATCAGATGGAGGGTGTTGACTACACTGAGACGTTCAACCCTGTGGTCAAGCCTTAAACAATTCGACTAATTCTCTCCCTTGCTTTCTCCTTTTCCTGGGATTTACAACAGCTAGATGTCTCCAATGCATTTTTACATGGTGACCTTGACGAACATGTTTACATGCACCAGTCTCCTAGTTTTTCTGATCAACAGTTCCCGAATTATGTGTGTAAATTACACAAGTCTCTTCATGGACTCAAACAGGCTCTACGGGCATGGTATTGTAAACTGTCCTCAGCACTACTTATGTGGGGATTTCATACCTCTAAATCTGACCACTCTATATTCATCCTCCGAAAAGATTCCTCTGTTATCACTATGTTGGTGTATGTCGACGACATACTTATCGCTGGAAACAACTCAACTCTTCTCGACAGTTTCACTCAGTTTCTCCAATCTAAGTTTGCCATTAAAGACCTAGGTCCTCTTCATTTCTTTTTTGGCATTCAGATTACTAAGACGTCCTCTGGAATACTTCTGAATCAATCTGAGTATATTTCCGACTTATTATCCAGGGCCCACATGTCTTGATTGCAACTCATCCTCCACTCCGATGGTCTCAGGCACACTCTTATCTAAGACTGCCGGTTCTCCCTTGCCTGATGGGTCACTCTTCAGAAGTCTAGTGGGTGCTCTTCAGTACTGCACACTGACACGTCCTGATATTGCATTTGTGGTAAACACGGTATGTCAATACATGCGCTTGCCTACAAACTTACAGTGGCAAGCATTAAAACGAATTCTTGGATATCTCCAAAGCACTCAGACCTTCTCTCTGTCCTTCACTCGTTCTCCCTCGCTGGACATATGTTGCTTCACAGATGTGGACTGGGCTGCATGCCCTGATGATCGCCATAGTACTAGTGTCTATTGTCTGTTCGTTGGAAAAAATTTAATATCCTGGTCTTCAACGAAGCAACAAAGTGTTTCCCGATCCAGCACTAAATCTGAATATCGAGGAATAGAAAATGGATCTGTTGAAGTTTTTTGGATTCGTTCTTTGCTCAACGAACTTGGTATGGTCTCCCCAACGTGCCCGGTTATATACTGTGACAACCTCAGTGCTACATACGTGGCCTCAAACCCGGTTTTCCACTCAAAATTCAAACACGTGGAGATTGGCTTTCACTTTGTTTGTGATAAAGTTCAGAAATGTGAGTTTCGGGTCGCATTTACTCCTTCCTCTATGCAAGTAGCTGATGGTTTAACTAAGCCGCTTCCTACTTCCAAATTTGCTATCTGTTGTGACAATCTCTGCGTCTTACCCACTTGAGATTGAGGGGGGCTGTCAGAAAAAGTGTGCGCACACACACACACGCACGAGTAGCCCAACTATCTTGTAACAAACTTTTCTTCCAGAAACTTCCTTCTAGTTATAAATAGGAAGCTCACTGTTACTATTGATGATTGAAGAAGATACTACAATACTTTTCTACAAGTTTTCTTACTCTTAGAAATCCTTCGGTATTTGTGATGATCGATTCTAAGGGACCTGTCTGATTTCTTTAGGGGATTAGCGTGAGTGCTAGGTACCATTTACAGCGAAGTTTCTGGCAGTGAGGGAATTCTTTGAGTTGAGAAAAGTTCCAACTTTTCTGCTGGAATTTTGTTTTTTATCGGTGTTGATGGATTTTGTTTTCTCATATGTCGGAATGTTCGAAATCATTGTTGCCAAAACATTTGCTGAGAGGCGATTTGGAGCTTGATTTTTGGTTCTCAGGTAAGAAGAAGAACCTGTGTATTTGGAACTTTTCGTTTGGTTAATAGGATGATAGCTTGGGGGTAGAAAATTTTTGAGTTGAGATTGTACAGGATGATTTCTAAAGTCGGAGGAAAGGTCGTGGTCGGAGAAAGGACTCTGATCCGTGCCTACCTTTCTCTCGACTCTGGAGATGAAAGGAAGGCTACGCCTATGTCCTTCCAAGTCGCGGCCAAGCAGAATCTGAATTGTTGACCAGATTTCTACAAGCTGCAGTCGTGACCCAATTGTCTTGGGCTACGACCTAGGTTATTTTGGGCTTTGGCCAAAAAGATTGGGCTACCTAGAATTAAAATTTTTATTTATTTATTTTAGTTTAAGTTCTAAATGATAAAAAATTATATTGATTAGGTTCCAAAACTTTAGAGCTCTTGGGCTTTTTGTTGTCGGATTCAGTGGACTATTTTGATTCGGTCTTAGTATTGGTTGACAGAATTTTGAGGTAAGAGATTATTTTATATTTAATGCACCTACATTCTTAAAATGTAAATATTAAATTTAAATTGAGCATGTTACATTTACTTTTCAGTTCATTTACATTTATATATTTTTATTGTTAACTAGAGTAATGTCACAGCTGTATGTGCTGTGTCTCTAAACACAAAACCCTAAACCTGATCAGAGTTTTATTAGTTGTTTGTGATTGCTTGAGTATCAGCATTGTGCATTTCTGTTAATTATTCCATTGTTCACTTTTGTTATTTCTAATGCTAAATTGTGAATAATAAGAATTGAAATCCCACATATGATTCATATGACATAAAGTTGAATATAAGATAAATCTCTACTGAGTTTAGTCAATTAACCATAAATTTGACTTTATTTTTCAGGAATTAATCAAAGTAGTCCACCATAGCCACTTCATGGGTAGAAATTTAGAATTTTCTCCGTATAATTTATTTCATCTTATGTGTATATATACTTAAAATATTTTAGGAAGGTTTGTACCATAAATTGTATTTTTAAATTCTTGGTTTTAGAATTTGTTAATTTGTATCATATTATTGTCACTTCTAGACCTTTATTTTTTAGCCTGATCTGTAACGTGAATATTTAAGTCTTCCGCTGCTAATTATAAATTTAAGTGAGGGTGGAACGATTCGGTTCTTTGTGAGCTAGACCGTTCCCCGTTCTGTCTTGAATCCCTTTTGGGACGTGACAAGTCATTTTGTGGTGCAAAACACAGGATATCAAAGATATAATCTCTTTCTTTCTACTGTGAGGTATGACTTCTAAATAGAGTTGGAAAAAACTACAAATGAAATTTTATATTTTGTTATATTTACTCTAACGATTGATTAATGAATTTTTCAAATAAAAATATGCGATTATGTTAAAGTCAAAAAATTTCAACATTTGGAAGATAAGTTTATAGAACACCATGCAATATTTGTTATATTATTGGTGCATCAAAATCAAGAAGACAAAATACTAAAAATTACTGTTGAGGTGGAAGAACTCAATATAGGGTGTCTGATGAAGATGACAAAATAGACAACTCCCTTTTAATCTTTATTGTACGTAGAGGATGAAAGAGTAAATAACTTGAATTAGATTTATGAAAACATTTATAATAGAAGATATTATGCATAATATATTGAGTTAGAAATGTGGAAAGATAGTTAAAGAACATCGAAGTGACCACTTGTTATTAAATAATTTATATTAGAGAAAATGTCAAAAATTTATCTGTAAACTATATTCTTAGCAAATGTAGGTGATATTTGACTTTGGATTAGTTGAATCAATACTCTAACAAAAACAAAAGTTTCTACTCTCAACATAATAACATAGAAAACTATGTTCGGGTAAATATATACCAACAAAATCTAAAGTCTAAGCTTGAGCTTTTATTTATAATCATTCCAAATTATTTTTGGTTCATTTTAAATGGCTGACACCAAGCTATCTATTAATAAAGGCAAAAATTCTCCTTTATTTTATAAAGTAGTGAAGTACCACAGGCTGAGGCAGATCTCTGCTCGATGGACTACAAAAATCATGTCATGGTTGTATTGTATTTACTATCATTAAGTATAATTAAGTGATAATAAGTCATAAAGTAAACATATAAATGAAGTGTATGACTTTATATTGAAGAGATTTAGATGTATGCAATAAAACTAATGCAAGTTTGAAATTGGATGAGTTTAAAATTATACTGTTTTGATATATGTCTTTAAATTGGACTTCAAAGTGTGAATTTAGATAAATTTATAAAAGAACAAATATTCCTACTACATTGAAGTGTATGGTCATGTAATAAAATTGGTTAACCAGTGGAGTTATGTAATGTGCTATCTAAAAATTTGATAATAAGTATGTGATTAAGGTGTAAATAAAGGATAATTCAAATTTATTAATCATGATTAATTATGATAATATTGAGGATTAACTTAGAATTAATCTAGATTAATTAGTTGAAACTAAGAGTGATTAAAGATAATAAACTATGGTATTTTTATGAATTTCCATATTTTAAAAGTTACAATGATAAAATTGAAGAATGAAATGGATAAATGAGTGAATTCACATTTCTAAGTTATCCTTTATTATGCTTAGATGATAAGTGTTCTTAGAATATGTTGGAAGAAGAAAAAATTTATGCTCAACCAGAGAGGATGAAGAGAGAAAAAGAAAAAATTCCAATGAAGTAATAACTTTTATAACCCACCGTACCATAAATTTTTTTTTTTACCATTTTTTTAAATCACATCACTTCATGTTTTTTTGAAAAAAAGACCAATAAATCTTTCCTTTAAAAGGAAAATAACGAAATTCTTTTATAAAAAGTCTAATTTAAAAATCCAAATATAGTAAAACCCAAAATAAACATAAATATTCATAAAATATTTTGACTAAATCACCAAACCATTAAAGATAGGAGTGGAATCGGTTCGGTTCAATTCGGTTTTATTGTGAAATGGAATTGAATTGACTCGGTTCGATTTTGAAAATAAAAAATCGAAACTGAACCGAATCCATTGGAAAACCAATCAAAAATCAAACCTCGATTTTCAGTTTTCCTCGGCTCGGTTTTTAAAAAATCAAAAAATTTGGATTTCCTTAGTATTTGGTTAAATATATTTTATTTCAGAAAAATTCAATTCAAATTTCAACAGATTTCAACATAAAATGACTTGATGAATCTCATAGAAATTTTAGCTTTTTAAGAAATTTTTCTTTCATTTAATTTTCTTTTCCATTAAAGTACAAAAAATTTACTAGAAAATTTTAAGAACACGAAGGAAAAAGTATTTAGCTAAGTTAGAGCAATATCAAACACTTATCTCCATATTTGATTTCTTAAAAAAAACTGCATTTTCTAAAAAACCAAACAGAATTGAAAAACTAAATTCCAAGAAATACAAAACAAAATATAAATAAGTTGGATTAGGTTTATTTCGGTTTGGTTCGGTTTTACTCGGTTTTTCTTCATTAAAACCGATAATCGAATCGAACCGATCCAAACATTTCTGTTATATTCGGTTCGGTTTTAAATTCAATTTTTTTCCTTATAAAACTGACCGAACCAAGTAAAATCATTTGGTTCGGTTTTGTTACCCGGTTCGAACCAAACCAAATTGATTTTCACCCCTAATTGAAGCGTAACTTAAATAAAAATATTTCATAACATCTTATTGTCACGACTCGCCAGGGACCCAAGATAGAGGGGGGTGTTGGTCCCTATGCACGCCTATAGAAGGGGGGAGAATATAGCGTCCTAAATTTTTTTGTGCGATGTAATACCTCGACTTTTATATCAGAATTTTAAAAGGATAAATTGGAAAGTACTTGAGGATATTCGAATAAGTCAAATAATTATCAGGATATTACCAAGGAAGAAATTGTTAGATTATAAATTATGGAAATTTATTGAATGATAATCAGGATTAAGTTAGAAGGAATATTATATTGGATAATCAAATTAATATGGGGATAATATTGAAAAAATAATTTAATTGTGAAAACTTAAGAAAAAGTTTATAACTTGGGGTATTCGAACGCACATGGACGAGATACCACATCTGCAAAACACTTTGGGATGATATGAGGATGAGGTTCTGCGTCCATATCAATCCGGACGGGTCCGGACGAGTGCGGATGAACGCGGACGCAGAGAAATTGAATCTGTACAAAATGTGGATCATTTTGGACGCATACGGACGAAGGCGCAGACGCCTCCCCTCGTCCGAAAAATAGATTTAAACCAAGGAAGAAATATGGACTAAACCGATTTGGTTCGGCTCGGTCCGAAAATAATTAGGTGACTCGGTGTTAATTAAAAATGAAGAAAATAAATAATGGGATTAAATTTGAATAATTAAGAAGTAGAATAATTAAATAAATGGAAAGAGAGAAATTAAGATAAAAGAATAAATATATTGGAAGGAAGAGAAGGGAATTGGTTAGTTGGGGGGAAAGAGAACTGAACCGGCGGTTCGGTTTGGAATTAAAACAAATGGCCGCAGACCATTTGTGAGGGAGAGAGAGAGAGATCAGGACCGGAGGGGGAGAGCAATGGGACGAAAGAGAGAGAGATAGAGAGAGTGGCGATGAGCAAAGGCGAGGGAGAGCTCAGGCTCGGGTCAGCGCCCACGTGCGACTCTGGCGTGCTGGCTCTTGGCGGAGGCTGTGGGCGACACGATGAAGGGTGGGCTAGGGCTTAGCCCAGCTAGCCACAAGATCCACCTGTACAAATCCTTCATCAACTGTCTTTGACTTGTTCACCTGTTTCTCGTGTATACCTACATCAATAAGACCTAACTAATAAGCCTAATGCTCAGTAGGTGATAGAATGAAATACAATGTAGATGTGATGCTTGATCATACGATGCATTACAGAAAAGAACTGTATCTTGTCTGTTAACTGGGGCGATGGATACGTCAATTGGTCACGTAGCTTAACCGTATTTTCGATGAGGAAACACACCAATAGGGGTGTCACCACGTGCCATACCCATTCACTTTTGCTGAAGACATTGGGGATTTCAGTACAAGAGAAATGATGAACCATGGAGTCCATGTGGCTTAACTGAACCTCACCGCCCCCTACGTGGGAGTAGGTACTCCAATAGGGGTGTCACCACCGATAGACAGTCACCAATTCTCCCGAACCCCCACATGCCTATTTACATATATTAAGTATTTCATGCAATATGCTCGTGAATACATACAGTCCTATATGATTGTATAAATGTATAATAAACATATCATTAAAAGTATACACAACATACAACCCTAATTCTTGTGATGTAGGGTCCGAAGACCAAAGCACAGTAAGTATCAACTTACCTGGCGTCCCTAGCACGGTTCAGAAATTAACGTTGTCCTTCTTCCCTTTTATACCTTCAAAATAATTATCATTTATTTATTAATATTTTTATCAATCATAATCTTACCTTTGGTATCATTTTCCTCTTTTATTATTTAATAATTAAATTATCACTTATCAAATTTCTATTAATTTATTTTCATTAATTTTTATGGTCAATAAACGAATAAATTTAATTTATACCTTTTCCCCTTAAATCACAATTATCCAATTTAACTGATATTTATTCATTAATAACAATCAATGAATTTCCATAAACCTTAACGTTTAACAAATCTCTTTGGTCAACTTAATTACTTAGCAATCTCACAATAACAATTCCAATAACTTAACATGTGCAATGGATAAAATAACCCACAACAGTTGCTCATTCCATCAATGTCACATGATAATGCAGAGAATTTACTTCACAAAACTGAATAGTAGCAGTTGTTTAACGATAATAATTAGGAACCCTATATATTCACAGTTATCCAAACGATAACCAATAAAGCACATTTATTTATCATTTTTATCCAATTAGAAATGCTCGAGATAAATCATCCAAATGTACAGAGCGTGCATCAACATGCAGAACACTTAACTTAATTCTTACAATACATGAATTTAATCCGACATACATGCATAATATCCCACTCTACAACCAAGAGCAACATAAATCCTCAAACCAAAATCACATAGATCATCCGACAAGACAATAATCAATCCACTTTTATCCAGTATTCCCTTCAGCAGTACATAATAACACAACAGGTTAACAACTCATTTCTTGCAACAAAAACAAATCCCAACATATCAATACTTGAACAATCACCAACAAAATACTGACCCAAAGCTCGTAAGTAATGTTCATAACAATACCCAATTAGTAGAACAGATCCCCAATTCAAACAAAGCACAATTTATAGAGAGCAGAACATAACCAAAGATTGTAACCACAATTGACAGAACAAAGTTACCATAACCTCTGTCATTCAGTAACAAAATGGAGACAACATCTAATCCACACGGCAGAGCACAAATATTCACAATGACCATCAACAGAAAACAATAGAGTTTAATCACACAAACCCCCAATGCACATATCCATAAATCCAAGTGAAAGACTCTGTATTACCTGAAGACAGGAGCTCACTTTTCTCCTCTCAATTTCTCACTCGACTCACAGCTCCAAAAGGCATCACTCACTCCAACTTCTCATTTTTTCTTCCTCTAGAGCACTCAGCCACTCACTGTCCAATTCCCTTCTTTAACATTTGCCATTAATTTATAGACAGGAGACCTCTAGTGACGACATGCTTGTGGATATATCGCCCACACCAAGGAGAGTGGTCCAACCACCAAAAGTCGCGTGGAAGTCCTTATCCTGCCAACCAGAGCAATTGAAACAAACCAGTTCAACAGTGGACCAACAGAACTGGACTTGAACTAATCCCCAGCAAATCAAAGCCCTGCCTCCATCGCCATTCTCTTTTCCAAAACACCTCTGCCGACACCAAATCAACCATAACAAGAAGCCAAGAAGAAGTACACTAAACATAGACCATCGACTTACCTCCACCAACGATTTGCAGCTCTAAATTAGACTTTGAAAGCTGCGGTACATTGAGCCCTAACTCGCCATTTGCTCACCGTGAGCTGGACAATGCGCACGCCAGAGGCTGGCAACGAGTAGCGAGAGACGCCCCGAGCCCAAGCCAGAGTCGAGCACCATCGTCGCCGTCTTCCATTGCCTTCTCTTCTCTCTCGATCTCCCTCTCCCTGTTTCTCTCAGGCTCTCTCTCTCTCTCTCACTTTCTCCCCCTTCTATTCTCTAAATTAATTTTCTTCTTCAAATTAAAATAAAAACCGTCACAACTTCTCCAACCGAACCGAACCAGCAAACCGAGCCAAACCGGTTCACTATTCTCTTTTCCCTTTTTTATTGTTCTTTTATTTTAATTACTTCTAATTTCACTTAATTTTTCCTTTTTAATTTAAATTTTACTCAATTAAATTCTTCATTGAATTAAATGATTTCCAACCCAATTTTAATTCTCGACTTATTCCAAATATCGATTATTACGGATCCAATTTAAATTTTCTAGTTCCATTTCATAAACTAACTTTTCATTAAATAAATCATTGATATTCTCCAAATATTTTTCCCAATCAATTTTCTTATAAAATAAATCTCAATTATCCCTAATTAATTCTGTTATGAAAATCAGGGTATTACATTAAGTCCATGCTTTAGCTTGATTATTGTGAGTCTATTTGAGTGAGATTCTGTTGGTCATCTTCTGTCACTTGAATTATTACTTAAGATTTGGAAATTTGTCTCTAACTGTTAGGGCTTAAATTGTTGAAGTTATTCTATGGGATGACATGTTAATCCTTGTTATTTTTGTGTTGTTGGTCACTGCTATGTGTGGCTGTTTAAGGTGGAATTGTTAATTGTTTGAGTAAAGACAGAAGATTATGTTATGTTAGATGGGATTAATGGATATTGTTATTCGATGATTTAAGGATATGTATGTGCTCTATTAACGGATGTTTGATTCCCCGCTTTGTTGTTGCCTGATACATACTAGTATATGTGTATGAGATGGTGAAACATAATAAAAGATGATGAAATATGCTATAAAATTAGGATCTGTTAAGTGATTTGTTGAACCTCTGTATAGGAAAGAATGATATCGTGTGGGTGGAGCATAGTGAACTATAGAAGTGAAGGTGGCTATATATGATTTTGATTATTTTTTTTTGTTTAATGATTTTAAGGTATAAAGGAAGAAGGATAATGTTAAATTCTGAAACGCGCTACAGACACCAGGTAAGTTGATACTGACTGTGTTTTGGTCTTTGGACCCTACATCGTAAGAGTTAGAATTGCATGTTGTGTGTTTTTGTTTAATGATATGTTTATTAGACCGTATATCATCTTTATGACTATATGAATTCACGAGCATATTGCATGACATAATTAATATATGTAAATAGGCATGTGGGGGTTCGGGTGATCAGTGACATTCCATTCGGTAGGATACTCCCACATAGGGAGCATTGTGATAGGAGTTAGCTACATGGAATCTAGGGCTCATCCTTTCCCCGTTCTAAAACTCTCAACGTCTTTAACAAAGGTGAGGATACCGGCTTGTGGAACACCCCCGATGATATACCTCCTTGTCGGAGTGACTGGTTAGGCCACATGACCCTAGGGACTATTCCACCCTGACTTCCAGAAGAAATACGACTCTTTTCTGTAATGCATCGCATTATCATGCCTCACATCTGCATTGCATTTCTTTTTATCACTTACTAAGCGTTAGACTCATTAGTTAGGTCTTGTGATGTAGGTACATACGAGCAACAACAAAACAGGTCAAAGACAGTTGCTGAAGTATTTGCACGAGTTGATCTTGTGGCTAGTTGGACTAAAGAGTGTAAGAAAGAGATAAATGTTTTGTAAAGAGTTTTATACTTAAATTGTAAAGGGAAAGAATGGTATTTATTATATGTTTTACTTCTTAAAGTTTTCCGCTGCAATTTATCAAAGGGTTTTAAGTAAAGAAATTAACAATTCAGGTTTTACGAAAGAAAAGTTTTAAATTTCACGCGATTTTAAAGTAAATAAAAAGCAGTTCGTTACATGTGATATTTTATTTACTATCCTCAAGTGATTTATCACAAATAAATCATATAATTAAAAGCATAAAGTAAAGAGTAAGGGATAGAGAAATGTACAAGATTTGTTTACACGGTTCGGCAACTCGCCTATGTTCGCGCTCCAAGATTCCACTTGGAGATCCACTAACCAACTGGCTTACAAGTGCCAATTAAACTGTTACAAAGATTAATTCTAAAAGCATCACCCTTTGACTATTTCGGGTCATCAACCTTTGACTATTAACGGGTTGTCACCCTTTAATTGAACTTACGGATGTTCAATCAAGTCGTTGACTATTTCGGGGTATCACCCTTATATGACAAATTAGTAAGGCATCACCCTTTACAATCTAGCTCAAGTGTGTTTGGAAAATAAAGTTCAATCTAACTAGTCTAAACTCTCTCAAATTGAATTCTTAAGTTTGGAATTAGGGAAAGTTGGATTACAATTGCTCACAAATTTGATGAAAAGTCGAGTAGAAATTTTGCCAGCGCTTCGCTAATTCTCTCATTCGTTACAGAGCTTGGAGTGCTTCTCTTCTTTTATAGACTGCAAATTTTTGGTCGACCTAATCCTTTTCGGTTGACCACTTATAGCTGTTGCAATATATCCATTGAAAAATTTGACTGTTGGAAATCTGATTGTTGTGCATAACTGGACTTTTCGGTCGCATAGCTCGACTGCTTTGCATCCGAAAACACTCGGAGCTCACTGTTTCGCTTTTTTGGTCACGTGCCTCATCCAAAAATCTTGACTGCACCTCGTCTGCAAAATGCTCAAAAATGACAGATTTGAAGTCTGAGATTTTTTGATCGAACAACTCATTCGCATCCTCGACCATAGTGCGTCCAAAAAAATGGTGAAAATGGCAGATTCAAGACATAATATTTTTTTGGTTGTGTACCTCGTCCGATGCTTCGATCGCAGTGCGTTCGAAAAATCACGTTGAAGCTCCAGAAGCTGACTCCATACAAATTCGATCACATCCCTCGACCGGACACTCGACCGCGTTGTGATTGTTAGACCAAATCCCAGATTTGGTCGCTTCTCTCTTCCGCAAGCCTTCAACCTCAACACTCCATTTTAGTTTCCTTTAACTTCTAAGTCCCAAAATGATATGTATGAGCTACATAGACTTAAATAGACATGTTAGCACATTAATAATAATCATTTTAATGGTATTTTCAACAAATACGGATATATATATATATATATAATGATAAAATCATTAAGAATAATATCCATAAAATATAATAAACAACTTATTGATTTCATTAAACCAAACATCATTTAGTCATCATCAAAGTAAAACTAAGCCTAACAAAAAGGCTAACACGAGGAACGACTCGGCCCAAAGAGCTGAATCGTCCGACCCATTTCACTTAAATTTATAAAATAACAACGGAATACTTAAAATAGTTATTATAATCCAGGGCCCGAAAACTTGGGTTTAACAGGTCTAATAGTGATATCAAATAGCATATAATATAAACCAAATAAAATACTGTGCGAAAAGTAAATTAAGGATTACAGTTATCCAAATAAGGTAAATCTCACAAAATGGTCTCTAAACTCCGCATGGTCTAATCTCAACTCGGCAGTTGGAAGTCCAAATGATAAAATCCTGAAATGTGTCATTGAGGTGAGTTGACTAAACTCAATAGGGATATAATAATTTTAATTAAAAAGAATGTTGTTTAAGCATGTATGAATTTAAAATCACATTTTATAAATTCATTTTAAAAAAATGTGTACAAAAGGACACATGTTTAAAACTATTCATTAATATGTAATATGTAATTAAAATAACGCTCGTTGCACTAATAAAAAATAACAGTGAAAATGGAGCCACTAACAAACTCCGATCACACCATGCCATATGCATATAATAGAATAAAAGCAATATTCGACGATCGCGAAAGTCAAATAAAATACCCTAATCAGGTTTAGGGTTTTACGCATAGGGATACGACACATACTGCTGTCTCATTACTTTAATTAACAACAAACACATTCTAACATATTGAATATGCATGAAATAAAACAGACCTCAAATTGGGCCGATCGAACTGAGTTGATCCAGATATGTAATATGCATGCTTAATTTAAACATATATGCCAAAAATTTAAATATAATTTAAAAAAACTCGAAGGTCATAAAATGAACACATCATTTTAATATGAGACACGTATCAAAATAGTTATTTTATAAAGTTTATGCAATGCAGTGGATAAAAATAAATCTCTACCTCAAGGTGGCTTCTACCTCAAGGTGGCTTACTTTTACTAAAGCCCAAATCTAAATAACCAAAATTCGACAGCCCACGAAATTTTAATTAAATTTCGGTACCTATCCAAAAATAAGTTGTTAATTTTTTTAGCAAATTTTTTAACCTTAAAATCCTAATTTTTTTATTCAGGTTTAATCCAATTACTTGGGTAAAAGAATACCTATAATTTGGCCCAAAAACAAACCCAAACAAGCCCAATTTAGACTTGGTTTGCATAGGCACAGGCCTTAGACCCAGATGTCATGCCCTTACAATAGGCCCAAAGGCCAATTACGCGACCTTGTCTAAAGCTGGACCGTGGTCCAAACAAAGTCTGGACCACGACCCAGATGGCGCTCAAACAGATAGCAGGACAGTGTCGGCTTTGACACTGTCATTGTTCTTCCTGAAAATAGCAGGGAAATCGTCCAACATTCCAAGAATTTCATTAGGTTCCTTCGAATAGAAACCTCCATTCACCAAACAAATTTCACCATGGCAAAATCATCCAAGTTATAACACCCAAAAACAGTGAAAATATCGCAAGAAAAGTTAAGATTTTTACCTTCAAGCAACTGTCTTCTAGTCACCGAAACCTCTGATTTGCGCCGCAAGAATTGACACACACTTGCTTCAAACAAAAGCCTGGAACAACTCCGTACTTCTCCTTCAATATAGATGTCAGATTTGCATAAAACCCAAGATTTCAGTTCAAAGTGATTAGCTGAAACAGAGAGTAGAAGTCTGGCTTACCCACAGCCAACAACATCTGACTACTAAGTGTTCTTCCAAGAAGATTCTTCACAACCAAAAATCCTTCCAAAACCAATTAATCAATCAGAACCTCATCACTTAATCAATACAAAAGGGTCGAATAATTTCGACTTACCGAGTCAAAGTTCCTCTGTGATATCCTTGCCAAGAGACAGAGAAACTTCATTGACGAGAAATGAGACCAGGAAGAGAAAATTGGAAATCTGCACATTGATATGCCAAGAGAGATTGTAAGGAGTGATGAAAAGGATGAAGCAGTGGAGAGGAGGAGCGTCACTTATCAATCGATAGGGAAGGGAAAGTTTTCAGCTTTTACAAAGAGGAAAAAGGAAATGGGGAAGGAAGGAATGGTCGACGGAGAAGGTTACGAAATTAATAAAGGAAAAATTAATTTTCCTTAATAATAATAAAAAATTTCTTACCGGTTTTAAAATTTTTCCCACTTAAAAAATTTCATCCATGAAATTTAAAACAATTTCAAGAGTACCAATGAACAAACGGGGGTACTTAACCATCATACCAGATTCAATTTTCCAAGTGGCTTCTCTTTAACTATGGTTCTTCAACTGAACTCGAACCAAAGGTATTTCAGGATGATGCAAAACTCTGATCTTATGGCCTAGAATTCTCTTAGGTTCTTCCTCATAAGATACGTCCTTCTAAATAGGAACTTCAGTCCAAGAAATAACATGTGGGGGGTCAGGATAGTACTTCCTCAACATAGAAACTTGGAAGACATTATGAACATAATTTACTTATGGCGGTAGCTCCAATCGATAGGACACTGAACCAATATGCTCAATAATTTGAAAAGAACCTATATATCTTGGGGCTAATTTTCCATTCACACTGAAATGACTAATACCTCGACGAGGTCGCATCTCTAAGAACACAAAATCATTGGCTTCAAATTCTACTTCCCTTCATCAGAGGTCTACATAACTATTTTGTTGACTCTGAACAGTACGCAGTCACTCTTTAATCACTTAAACTTTCACAGTTATCTCTTGAATCAAATTAGGTTCGAGAGTGACACGATCCTTGGTCTCAGCCCAACGTAAAGGTAATCTATACGGTCTCTCATATAAAGCTTTATATGGCAAAACACCGATACTAGTCTGATAGCTGTTGTTATAAACAAACTCCACTAAAGACAAGTGATTCACCGAACTATCTCCAAAATCTAGAATACATGACCTCAACATATCATCGAGAATGTGGATTGTATGCTCATACTGACCATCTATTTGAGGATGATGAGTTGCATTCAAATTAAGCTCCATGCCCAAAGCTTTCTGAAGAAATCTCCAAAATTTGGACATAAATCTCAGATTTCTATTAGAAACAAATACTCGAGGGAACACTATGAAGACGAATGATGTCCTCGATATACAACTGACTCAGCTTCTGCAAAGAGAAATCCATTCTAACTGGAATAAAATGTGCGTATTTCGTCAATCTATCAACAATCACGCATACAACATCAATTGCCAAACCATCCTAGGCAAATTGGTCACAAAATCCATGGCAATCTTGTCCCATTTCCACACAAGGATAGGCAAAGGCTACAACAACCCAGCTGGTCTTTGATGCTCAGCCTTAATTTGTTGACAAGTCAAACACCTCAAATCATACCCAGCTACATCTCGTTTCATTGCAACCCACCAATACTGACGCTTCAAATCATGATACATTTTTGTATTGTTGAGATGAATAACAAATTTTGATTTATGGCCCTATGATAAAATTGTCAGCCTCAAATCCAAATCACTCGAGATGACAACTCGATTCTTGAAGAACAGGAATTCATCATAACTAATTTTCCAATCGTCAAACTACTTACCAGGTTGAATCTTCTTGAATCTTTCTTTTAACTCATTGTCAAACTTTTACAAATCTTTCACAAGTTGCAAAAGTGTAGGGGTCGCTACTAGATTAAAAACTTAAACCGTATGACCATCGTCCTTGTATTGTAACTCATAATCCCAATAATTAAACATCTCTTCCAATCATCCTACAAGCCAAGAAATAGATAATTGAGTATAGCGACTCAATGCATTAGCAATAATATTAGCCCTACCAGGATGATATTCTAGAGCAAAATCATAGTCTTACATATACTCAACCCAACGACATTGTTGGAGATTCAAATTACGTTGGAAGAAGAGATACTTTAAACTTTTATGATATGAAAATACCTCGAATTTAGCACTATATAAATATCTCTGCCAAATCTTTAAGGAAAAAATAATTGACGCGAAAATGGATTGCGATGAGCAGTAGGTATGATAATTGGCTTGGGAAAAGGTTGCTAAAGTTATAACCTTTTTATTCACCAAAGAATTTCCTCTTGTTTGACAAAAGAGAACTCCACCAACAAGAAAAGAGAGTTTGATTGCAATATTTGATCACATTCACCAATCGAAACTTGCTAGAAGAATTGCAAGAAATCAAAAGCTTAAGTAATTCTTATAACACTTGAACTCTAGATTTTCAATAACAAATATTATTAACAATCCAAGAGAAAGAGAAAATAGTCACGGCTAAAAAAAGGATTTTTAATTCATCAAAAACTAAAAACTTACGTTGAGTCTTAGTGAGGTATAAATAGCCCACCTTGAGAGCAATTCTACTAGAAATATGATTGACTTATAGTTATTCCTAACCAATCTCTATCTTCTATTTGAAATTTAAAATAATTTGAATTTAAACTATCTAATAAAACTTTAAAATAATTTAAAATCATCTAACTAAAGATTTAAATGAATTTGAACTTCACTCAATTTGAATGAATTTAAATTGGTGGTCCTTTCTTCTATTTGATGGATTACTAATCAAATTGACAAACAAGCACATGTGTTGGCATATCTTGATTCATTTTATTAGGTGTGCTTTTATCTTAAAACTTTAAATATGAAAAATAATAAACCAAATAATAATATGAAAGCTTATTTGAATTAGATCTTGTAACAAATCCTTGTGCCAGGTAATGCATATGAGTACTCACCCCAGAGGTGGTACTTCCTACTTGTTTCTATTATTATGATGCATGTCAATGAGAAACATTATCGTGTTGCATGTTGAAGTAGTATAAAAAGAATGATAATTGAACAACGCATATAAATGAATAATAGTAATTAAAATGAATAAAAGAGAACAAACATAGTAACGAACTAAAATAGAGAATGACATGCTTGAATATATAGATCATAATAATAAAAGAAACAGTAGATTGAGCATACTATAAAAACTGAGATTTAACGTTAAATGACAATAAGCTATTCAAATTAATTAGGCACACTTAACAATATTAACTAGACGTGGAATCGACAATCAATTGGAAACATCCTTTGTAAATGGCTAATGGAAATATGCTTAGTAAATAACTAAGGCTAATAGCATGAATCGATCCTAAACACGTGCACGCTCTAAAGTAAGGCATGGTTCAACATTTATTATGTATAGTCTTATTAAAGAAGAGTTACAGCTCCTATTCAGTTCCAAGAGTTTATAGCATTATCGATAGGATCTACTATCTTAACAAGCATTGTGATATACGACACTTTAATTAGAACAAAACTACTATCCATGAAATAATTAACAAGTTATTTACACGTGACATTTCTTCACATAAATTTTAGTTCATCAGTTCATTTCGGCAGTTCATCGGTTCATATCATAAAGCTTAACGTTAGGGATCATAATCTTAGCATTTGCATTAGCAGTTTCTCTATAGGAAATTGAATTGCAGTAAAAGAAAATACACAGAATATCAACAAAGGAATTAACACATAGCACACGCACACTACTTATGGGTAGGCCCTCCACTGGCCAAGACTCTACCCAATCCTTACCTCGAAACATTATCACGCATTAGCACTTAATTGTTATCCTTCTTTTCCTTTTTCAATACCTTTATAATTAAAAACATTTACAACTTGTTAATTTCATTGTCTTTTTGTATTCTAATTTATATAAAAATTCTAGAAACCTCTGTTTACACCTCAACGGAACATAACCTATCCCAACTTGAACTATCCACAGATTACATCCAATATTTTCCTCAACCAGATTCAGCCAACAATGACCAATCAACACCACAACACAATCTACTTCAACGGTCATATATCACTAATCAACATTCAGAGCCAAAACTGTAATTTAACAACTCACTTCACATAACAAGACTTCACACAATATTTATCCAGGGCATCACAACCAAATCCCATACAAGGCATGCTCTACCAACACCATTCACAAAGCATAAGACCCAACAGTGTACATCCAACGTACACACACTAGCAGAGAATATTAATAACACATCAATATCCACATTTATAGAACTAAATCTTAAAGTAACAGGGCAATATTAGAACTCAAACACAAAACACAAAATCCATTTCCAACAGTTAATCAATATTTCCTCATTATTTTCAACTCATCAAAATAACCTATAGCTTAACTAAAAACCAACATTTCCTCACCAGAAGGCAAGAGTAGACCCGAAGCAAATCCTACATTCCTCACCCTTCACTCAGCTTTCAGCTCCACAACACCCTTGGCCTAACAAGGAAAACGACAGAACATAATTCCATAGTCCACAAAAATCATTGAAGAGAAGGGATCATCTTACCAGAGGCAGCCTAGAACAGCTAGACCGTGAGCTGCAACTCCAATCCACTTCACTATCTCCCTCACACTCACTTCTCCTTTTTATCTTTCTTCCTTCTTTTCTTCGAAAGCTCACGGACTCCACATCTTCAAAGAGCCCATCTCCTCACACTCTACCATTCCTTCTCTCGTTAGCACACCTGAGGGTTTTCTCTCTGCCAGAATTGTAATGACCCAGATTTTCGTAAATCCTTTGAAATGCATTAAAATTTGAAATTTTCTTCTTAAAGCAAAACATATCAGAGAGCACCTAAGTCCAGATCACTACTGACCATTCGTAAGACTCGCTATAAAATCCCATTTAGTAAAACTATGCAGAAATGTTAAATCAAAACCGTTAATGTAAAACGTTGCAGAAGCGTAAATACAATTTGATGAAACCGACAAATCTTTTAATTACAATTTGGAAAACTTAGGGTGCTCATACTTAGAAAACTTAGCTTAGTTAACTATTTCTCTTTTACCCTCTTTATATGCCTGGCTAGCCACGGACCCCTCACGCATGCCAATCCATCATCCTTGCTTTGATGTTATCCGTTTGTCTTTTCTTTTCGCTACTCCTAGTCTGTGCGTTCCTCATAGCGTAAAAGTACCTACATCTACACCACAAGCAACTATAAGCCCGAAGACTTAGTAAGGAAAAAGGGTTAATGCATTATGCTTATGACTCTCTTTAGTTCGTTTGGAATGGGGCCCACCCATACCAATTATTTCATTACGTTCATTCTTTCATTTGTTCTTTACTCATACTTCAAGTTAGAGATTGGGAGACCTATATGGAATGGTGCAGCTGATCGAACCTAACCCTTTACTTGTAATCTAGAACTCCCGTTCCCGATAAGGGAGGGCTTCAGTTAGATTGCAGACTAGGCCCGTCTACCCATCTGTGTAATGTCCCAAAAATGTAAAATAGCATAAATTGATATATATTACGTTGTAAATAAAATGTGATGATGTAAGGATATGGTTTATGTTATGTGGCAAATGAAATGGAATGTAAAAAGTTAAAGAAAAATGCAAAATTGGGAGTTTAGGACGAATTGGGACGGCAATTAGCATCCTAAGCTCTAAGCTGTCAAAGTGCGGATGCTGAAGGACATTGTGGATGGTAGCAGGGTCATCCATTTTGAATCTATCCATTTTCTGGAAACATTCGGACTCTGCGGACAACTGCGGATGAGAGAAGATGGCGTCCGAATGAATCTGTCCTAAAACTGGACACATTCGGACGATTGCGGACATGTCATGTGGATGCCTCCTAGCATCCAAATATGCCTTGCAGATGGTACGGACGAAGGATTGGAGACGCGTTTTCTTGTCCCAAAGTAATGGCGGACGACACACCACGTCCGAAGGGACAAAATTGTCTGAAAAACTCATTTTAAACAACTGTTGTTTTTCCCCCTTTTTCGTTATTTCTCCGAATTTTCTAGACGAAGACACGTCTCTGGCGGTGTGAGGAGTGTGCTACCGGCTTAAGCATGTTGGGCCCCCTCGTTTGGGGAAGGGGAATGGACTCCTTCGTCTGGTCTACATATAGACGAGCTGGGTCTTGCTAGTTCTATTTTCTTTCCCTATCAAAGCTTTTATTTTGCTGGATGAGGCTGGTGTTTGGATGGGTGAAGTTGAAGTTCTGATAGAAACAGGTGAGTTCTATGTAGACTATGGGTAAATCTCACACAGTATACTAAGTCTTTTGTTGTTCTGTGTAGACTCTGGGTAATTCTCACACTGAATACTAAGTCTTTTGTTGTTACTCTAGGAGAAATTGGGATAAGGGATACGTTAGTACAACTGACAAATTGGAATTGCCTACAGATAGTAAGGTAAGAATTGGAATGATGTGTGGCCAGTGGAGGCCTACATCACGGGGTTATGCTTGTTTTGTGTATGTTATAAATCTTGAGATATACTGCAATTGTTTATGGTGAACTGTCGTTGACATCCTGCTGTTGAATCCTGATTTATGGCTGTTAAGTTCTTGTTGTTTTGGATTATCTACGTAATAAGTTCAGTAGGATATATTTGGATTGTATGCAAGATATAGAAGAGTTGCAATCCTACATTCAGTAAGTAATTGTTTGGAGAATGCATGTTAACTGGAATGATATAGTTTGTCTTATGAGAAGTAAAGTGGATGGTTGTAATTTCATTCAGCTTTAGAAATTATAGCAATGAAAGTAGTATGGATCGTGAAATATATTGGGTAAGTTATGTGAAATTGGATGTTATCGTTTGTTCTTCAATGCCAATACAAATTCTATAAATTGTGAATTGTGAGTTCTCCTTTATTCAAAAGCATGTGTAGTTATGATTAGTTAATGTGAAATTGTTGTGAATTGAGTATTGTTCTTTTTGTTTAATTTGTTGACATACATGCATCATGTTAGGAATTATGAAATTGCTTCATTTTGTGTGACATAACGAATCTATGTAAATAGGCGTGTGGGGGTTCGGGAAAACAATGATGTCTTATTGTCATATAGGTCCATGTTCGATGGATTAGAGAGACAATAGGTTAGCAACATGGGATACTAGGGTTCATTGCTTCCTGTTTTGAAATCCCCAACATTCTCGTAACAAAAGAGTGTATACGGCCTGGGAAAACCCCTTGATATATATTGCTCCTTTGTGGATCAACCGGGTTTTCTCATGGTCCCACGGTGTTTGTCATGTATGCACTCTTGATTTAATTGTATTGTATGGTCATGCATTGCATTACATTCTAATTCTTACTAAGCGTTAGACTCATTGTTTTCTCCCGTGATGTAGGTATTCTAAGATGATGTTTTGGATTATCAGCCATTTTGACCTGTTGGTTGTGGCACATCACAGATGGATTTTGGTATATTATGTTTTGGGATGTATGAAAGGACGGTACTTTCATAGATAGAATTTGATATTTTGATTTGGGATGACTGATAACAGGACTTTGGAAAATATGTATTTTGCTAATATATTAGTAGACTATCTACAAACTTTTGAAAATGTAAATGTACTGTTTTGGAAACTTTATGATTATCTAGTAATATTTTGGAAATCGTTTTATGACAAGTCGCTCGTTTTACTCTGATAGGTTATGTTAATTGAAAAATAGAAAACGAAAAATTTATGACCATTTTAAAATTTTAAATAAATAAAAGGGAAAAGTACGGGATGTTACAATCTGCACCCAACTCCCTTTTTTTTTCTTTTCTTTCTTTTCGTTTTCTTATTATTTTTCCTCACAATAAATGTGAGTACATACCCTAATAGGGTACTCCCTACTTTGTTTCTATTAACATGATGGATGATACTTCACTACATAACATTCATAATAATTTAAGTGCGCATAAAGAAAGTAATTGACGATAATTGAATAACGGAATGGAAAACGCATATTGAAGAACAATTAACTTACTAAATTAGAAACAACGAAACACATAAGGAAATTGACAACGAACACTAAGGGAAACAATAATCGCACACCCACCTATCAAAACGATAGTCATTGAATTAAAGCAATGAAGGGCATGCTTGAACAGAATACATTATTAATTTACATGCTAGTTATCCTAGTTAATTCCTTAGTCAATTTACATGCTCTAGAAATGTTATAATTAAACATGCATTTATTATGATTTACTAATCATGCTTAATTAGTTAATGGATTAAACATGCATAGCTAATTAATTAACATGCCTCTATTAGTTTAGTAGACATGCCCTTCTAGTTAGTTAATTTAAACTGCTAGCAATTGCATGCTTTTACGATCCTAAATGATTAAACATGCTCTTACTCTGATTAACTAGACGTACTATACTTAATAGTCTAGTTTATCATCCTAGTCAATTACATGTTCAATTAGTTAATGAACATGCTTGGCTAGTTAATGAGTTTTCATGCACAATTTGCTAGTTGATTAACTTGCTCAAGCTGCTTATCATACGGATACTTAAACATGCAAGCAACATTAAACATGTTATGGTTAGCAACTAGTTGATCCCTCTCTAGAGAGATTAACGTACTCAACTCGTTGATTATTATCCTAATTAACTAGCATGCTTGACAAAGTGATTAACAACTATGAATTGATCAACTAGTAAACATTAATTGGATTACATGTTATTATTAACTAATTTAGGATTCTAATTGATTAACATCTAAACATGCTTGGCCTAGTTGATTAATTAGATTAGTTAACATGCTAAAATAACTAACGGGTAGCTACTTTGATTAAAACTTAAACATGCTAGTTAACCAACCTCATCTTGCTAGTTAATCTAAGTGCCATTCAGGTTAAGTTAACATGCTAATAGTTTCACACGGACATCAAGTGAAGGAGATAGCAGAACAATTTAAAGGCAGTACAATACATGAGTAATTGAGGAGGGAAATTAACAGTAACTACAGCAAGGCATCAATAAATAATAGAATGTTTTAAAGAAACTCTCAATTCCTTTCAGGATCCTTATTATTCGTACTTTCATTATTCTAGACTCAATCTATACGTTGATCACTTATTAATGAAAATACACAGAATATTTACAGTAAAGAGATCACTCAACCAACAAGGAACTAACCACACAATAATAGAAACCAACTATTGAACCATCAACAAGGAACTCAATACAAGAAGTAGTAACCATAGTTCATACAGTAAACTAACACTACTCTAGCACAGGTTTATCATTCAAGAATTCACAACAGCAGTTCATTATAATTCTACAGAGCAACAATTAAACTATCCACACAAAACTCAACACTAGCAATAAGCGTAACATCTGGTAGTGAACATTGTAAGAATACTACTCTAACTCACACACCCATACTTGTGGTGTGGGGTCTCAATGGTCAACACACCCTTAATCTTTACCAATTTGAAGACTAAACCCAACAACCAGGGACAACTGCCACTCCTCTCAGGGCAGTTCTAGCAACAGCTCTAGCTCCCAATTTCTCACAGCCCACTCTCACTCACGTTTACACACCTCACCACCTCACTTCACCACACTTACACTCCACCTTCATAGTTTCACTCACTCACTGGAACCCTCTCTCTTTCTCGCAGCTCTCTCTCACTCTCTCTGGAATTTCCTACGCAGGAATTGAAGAATCAAAGAAGAGGAAGGCAGGACTTGGGTTGGAGGGAGGGATGGGATGAGTGCCCTAGGGTAGAGAGGAAGGCCAGGTAGGCATAGAGGGGCAATTTTCATCGCCTGGGTCACTTCCTGTCGATTTTCTATGATTTCCTTCGATTTTCTTCTTATTTTATTTTGTAGGTCTAAGCTGTTTCGGATGGATGCAGATGCATAGGTCTTGTCTGCACGTCGTCCGTAAGGCTAAATCACTCAGGCTAAGCCGGGGCTTCGGACGGGAAGAGGCGTCCCCATCCTGTCTGTACTGTCTGCAGGTGAGGTTCGGATGCCATTTGTCTTCCGCACCAGCGTCCGTACTGTCATCCGAAAGTATCCTAAAATCGGATAGAGGCAAATTTGATAATACCCTAACTCGTCCGCAGCTATCCCGACTCGTCCAAAACTTCCCAGGATAGAACAGATTTGATGCGGACGCCGTTCTTCTCGTGTGCATCGTCCGAAACCTCATCTGTAACTCCATAACGAAGTGGGGACGATAAATCTCATCCTAGATCTCGTCCCCAAGTGCACAACGTAATTGCGGATGACATATCTCGTCCGCATGTTGTCTGACCATCGTCCAAAACTGTCCAGGATAGAACAGTCAGGGTGTTACCAGAACACCCCACTCTTCTGTCTTTCAATTTCACTGAGAGGCTCTCCTTATCCTGCCTTTATCACAACCATATTCTGACCATCACCATACCTCACGCACGCTGTGTAACGACCCAGTTTATATTGCCTTTTAAAAATCACGTGAAATTTAAAACTTTTCTTTTACTTAAATCATTTTCTTTGCAGTTGCGTAGCGAAAGATTATTTTATTCTTAAAACCATTTAAAAGACAGTAATAAAATTCTTTTCGTAAAACATTTTATTAAACACAGCGGAAGTCCTTTTTTTTAAATAAAACAAATATATCGTTTAATTCATTTACAAAGTCCTTTACAAACCATTTTTCTTTAAATTCCTTTAGCCTAACCAGCCACAAGATCTGCGCATGCAAATTCTTCATCAACTTCACCTTAGCCTGTTCTCTTGTGCGTGTACCTACATTGAAAGACTTAACTAATGAGCCTAAGGCTCAGTAAGTGATATAAAATAAAAGGTATGATGCACATGTCATGCAGCTTTTAAATCTCTTTTTGTTTTCTGTTTCTATTTTTTTTTCTTTCTTTCTCTTCTTTTCTTTTACCATTTTCTTGATCTTAACTTTGCTTTATCTTGACTTTATTTTACTGTTCCTTTCTTTATTTGATCGTTACTTTACTTTATCTTGAAAGACGTTGGAAATGTCTAAACTTGACGAGGAGGAGCAGTCAACTCAACCTCACATCCCCAGACGACCCTTTATATTTTTCTTTATCTTGAAAGACGTTGGAGATGTCTAAACTTGACGAGAAGGAGTAGCCAACTCAACCTCACATACCCAAACGACCTCGTTTATGTTTATTGTTGTCTTAATCTTAAAAGACGTTGGAGATGTCTAAACTTGACGAGGAGGAGCGACTAACTCAACCTCACATCCTCAGACGACCCTGTTTATGTTTATCTTTATCTTGAAAGTGTTAGAGATGTCTAAACCTGACAAGGAGGAGCGGCTAACTCAACCTCACATCTCGTCACACCAGTTTACGCTCATTTCTTTACATTTCATTGTCGTTTTGTTTCTTCTTCGTTTCCTTTTTAAAACATGCATGAAAACCCTTTTCGTATATTTTGGAAAACTATGATGCATGATGCTTGTGAATGCATATATTCTCTATTAGAGGAATTTATTAAAACAACCAACATACAATTCACAGATGATGCTTATAAACTATAGACATACTTATAAAAACTTTAAGCAATGAAACGTGCTATTAAAACTGTAGACATGCTTGGAAAGCGGTAAACAACGAAACATGCATATTCTATTCTTGTGATGTAGGACTCTAAGAACCAAAGCACATGCGTATCACTTACCTGAAGTCCGTGGCACGTTTAGCACTCTATTTTTTTTGAAGGATCGAAATTAACCTAAAAGGGGGGTGAATTAGGTTATTTACTAAATTTCGTGCGATAATAATTTTTCTAACTAATGTCAATTTAATCACAAAGCAATCACAATAAGACAAATAATATAAGAGATAGAGTTAGAAATCTTGACACCGAGTTGTTAACGCGGTTCGGCAAAGCACGCCTACGTCCGCGCTTCAAGGTCCTCCCTTGAAGATGTATTCAACTAACCACGTCCAGTTACAATTGATTGAACTTGCACGGGTGTCAATCGAACCTTTATAATAACTTAATTTTCTCTCAGAAAATATTGAGCTCTCACAAATACAACAGTCCTTCCAAAAATTTAATGATCTTACACAAACACTTTGGAGGATGTTTTGTCACTTAAAATCGTATACAAATGTTGAGTCGGAAATTTGGCAGAGCTTCGCTTAATATCGCTTCGGTGCCTTCCTTCTTCGAAGTCCTTTCATTTATAAACTTTCACAGTGCGGACGTCCTCAACACCTTTAGGATCGTCCGCAGTCGAATGTTGGAAAATAGCCGTTGGAGAAATCTGCATACTTGCGGAGGCCATTCTCCCGTCCGCACCGTCCGCGTTGAATTGACAGAGGCAAAGCGGACGCAAAATCTGGCGTCCGCAACGTCCACGTGAATCGTCCGTGTTGAGCTCTGAAAGACAGATTCAAATTGGACGACATGGATTGGCATCCGTGGCATCCTCAGCTTCTTCTCCTGTCCGCTTTGCTGAAGGGACGTGGACGCAAAATTGCTTTCGCCTCGTCCGTGTGACTCGTCCGCATGAATCTTCAAAATGGCAGATTCAAATCGGACGACTAGAAATGGCGTCCGTGGCATCCGCAACGTCCGCTCTAACATAGTTTGCACTGAGGACGCTGAATCGAGACACCTCCACGCCATCCGCACTTAATCAAACTGCGTCCGCATGTGTACATAGCACTTCAATCTTGTACGAGATGCATCCTCTAAGTCATACAAATCTTCCATATCACTGCATAGACATAGAAGAACATATTAAACAATTCCAATACGCTTGATCAAGGGTATTTCCAATTTAAACATAAAAAAAATAATTATTAATTCAATGAATAAACAACTTTTACACTTTAGTTAAATTGCTCATCATCAAAATATAAATATGCCTAACACACTTAGGCTAACAATCTCCCCCTTTTTGATGATGACAAAACATATTAAGTTGTTTATATCCAAAAACTAAGCATGTGCATCAAATATTGCATTTTATATTTACCCTATTCATTTATGCAATTTATCATTCAAATTAAGTTCATGCAACAACATGCTATCCTCAAACTCCCCCTAACATTAAGGGAATATTCTCCCCCTTTTTGTCATAAGCAAAAAGAAAAACGAGGGAATTTAAAGCTTATCAAAATATGGGACTACGAAAAAAAATCTCCCCCTGAATCAAGTAATACTATGGAATTGACGTTTCTCCCGCTGAATTTAAGGTTCTCCCCCTAAATCAAGGATTCTAACTTAATTCAAGATTAAACAATATAGGAAGCAACAAGGTATAGGTTTTGGTTTTGGAAAAAAAAAATTGCATGGTAATGTTTATTTCTTAAACTCCCCCTCAATGCCAAAATTAATCTATAAACACAATTTATCGAACCCAAAACGATCCAGAATATTCAGAAAATG
The DNA here is from genome assembly GCA_022433065.1 of Begonia loranthoides. Taxonomy (NCBI): domain Eukaryota; kingdom Viridiplantae; phylum Streptophyta; class Magnoliopsida; order Cucurbitales; family Begoniaceae; genus Begonia; species Begonia loranthoides. The sequence goes on from CM039469.1 coordinate 8,174,894, forward strand.
AAACACTCATATAAATCTCGACAAGTTCATTCATAATATTCAAAAGACTGTATAACACATAATGAACTCAAATAGGAAATACAATTAAGAAATGCAAATACTAGGCATTACAACCAAAATGTTTTACTTTCCTAAGCAAATAACAAAATACATGAGAAAACATAAAGTCCTAATCTATGCATCCGGAATGTCCTCGTCATCTAAATCAAGCGTAGGTGTAGCAGAAGACGCAGGAGGAGCAGGAGGAGCAACCGGAGAAGGGATGCCAGTGGACCAGAGGCTATGTGAAATGTCATCCAAACGCTTATCCATAGAGTCAAGACGACGATCCATAGACCCAAGGTGACGATCCACAAAGTCAAAACGAGTCATCATCATCAGCATATACTCCTCCAGGCGTTCAAAATCAGCACGGGATGTATTTTGAGTGCTAAAAGTAGAAGTACCAGCCTCGGCGTGGAATGATGAACCAGCCTCATGATAGGATGACGGACCAGGCTCGGTAAAGGTAGAGAAAGATATGGTTCCGAGAGTTGTGGAGGAGAAGAGTCCAGAGAGTGAGGAGGAACCAGAACATTGTCTTGACGAGCAATCCACTCACCATTTGGAGCCCGAATGATTCCCATCCGTCCCAAGGTTAGTGGAGAATAGATGTTGGACCGGCGAAGTTCACAAAAGTTGGAGGACGAAGGAATAGGAATGTCCATCTCTTTAAACAAGTTCATAAGGAGTAAATTGAATGGAAGTGAACACGAGACAGTATCAGCCATGTCAGCCAATTGAGCCGCGATGATATATCCTAAATTGAAAGGAGTGTTAGAATACATACGCTGAAGAACATAGAGATCCATGTAGCTAACATGATCTCAGTGACCGGCACGAGGAAGAACATTGTACTGAAGGGAATGATGAATAACACGTGCCCTAATGTTGAGATGTTTCGACTTGGGCTTAACATGATAATCGTTATTCGGATCACGAAGAATTTGACGCAAGAGAATATCGCCCTCTTCCTTCTTGTGAAAAGGAGGAGTGTGAGCATTGAAATATTCTGCTGACAAAAGACCTTGGGGACACTCAAGGAATACATTAAGGAGATGAGGAGTAATCTCAATCTCTCGCCCATAAAGAAAACTCTTAACAACTAGAGGACGGTCAGTGTATGACAAATTTGCATAAAACATGCGTATTTTCTTCTCAACAAATGGACCATCGAGAGAAAATAACTTACGTAAACCCATATAGGTATACGTATCAGCTAAATCAAGACTAGACAATCGCTCAAAATCGATTTTCCTAGAAGGAATCAATGAACGATATTTGGAATCATCATCATAACGTTTCTTACATTTGTCATTGATAAATAATCTAGACCTATAAAATTGAGTATTTTTGGAAGAAGTGCATTTCCTAGACATTTTGAAATTGAAAAGAAAATTCAATGAAAACCCTAAGAAAACTCTAGACAATGAAAGATAAATGATAACGAATGATAAACAATGATAATAGGAGTTGAAAATAGGAGAGAAATACCGAATTTATCGAAGGAGAAACGCTGGAGGACACGGGGAGTCGAGGAGTCGAGAGGAGGACGCAAAAGTTAGGGTTTCGAAAGACCCCAGTTTGTTTTAAAAACGCATTTGCGGATGCAGCGGACGACATTTATTGGCATCCGGCTCATCCGCAACTCACCAGAAATGAGGCAGACTTGAAATTTTGAGTAGGCGGACGGTAAGGATACCATTCATGGCATCCGCACAGAGTAATTCTTAAGATTTTGGAGCACTTTAATAATATAACTCGATGCTTATCATAGAGATCAACAATCCAACTGGCTAGAATGATAAAAATGATTATTTAGATGGAATTGAAGCTATTTTATCAATAAAGATCAAACCAAGATGAATTCGAATCCCACAAAATGTCTTTTCATCCAAAGGTTTGGTGAAAATATCGGCAAGTTGATTGTCGGTGGAAACAAATTCTAGGGACATATCACCCTTATTGACATGATCACGAATGAAGTGATGCCTAATCTCTATGTGTTTGGTCCTGGAGTGAAAAATCGGATTTTTTGAAATGTTGATTGTACTTGTGTTGTCGCACATAATTGGAATATTCTTAAACAATTGTCCATAATCTTTCAAAGTTTGCTTCATCCAAAGCAATTGTGCACAACAACTCCCGGCTGCAATATATTCACTTTTGGCGGTAGAAAGTGCAAACGAGTTTTGTTTCTTAGAAAACCATGATACTAGTGATTCTCCAAGAAATTGACAAGTGCCACTAGTGCTTTCCTATCCACTAAACTACCCGCATAGGCGGAATCGGAGTAACCAATTAAATCAAAATTTGTACCCTTAGGATACCACAATCCAAGACTAATAGTCCCACTTAAATATTTAATAATCCTTTTGACAGCATTTAAGTGTGACTCTTTTGGGTGAAGATTGAAATCTAGCACATAAGCACACACTGAAGAGAATATCGGGTCTACTACCGGTCAAATATAATAGAGATCCTATCATACCACGATATTTTTTTATGTCCACATATTTTCCATTTTCATCCTTTCCTAATTTTGTGGTAGTGCTCATGGGAGTCCTAGAGGGTTTGGAAGATTCCATTCCAAATTGTTTTATAAGCTCCTTGACATATTTTTCTTGATTTAAGAAAATTCCATCATACAATTGTTTAACTTGTAAACCAAGAAAATATTTCAATTCGCCCATCATACTCATTTCAAACTCACTTTGCATTAAATTTGCAAATTCATCACAAAGTGTGCCATTGGTGGAACCAAAAATAATATCATCAACATAGATTTGCACAATCATAATATCTTTATCATTGTGCTTGACAAAAAGAGTGGAATCTACTTTTCCTATTTTGAAATCTCTCTTTTTCAAAAATTTTCTTAATCTCTCATATCAAGCTCTTGGTGTTTGCTTAAGTCCATATAGAGCTTTATGAAGTTTATATACATAATCAAGCTTATCATAAATTTCAAATCCTAAAGGTTGCTCAACATAGACTTCTTCTTCAATAAAACCATTTAGGAATGCACTCTTTACATCCATTTGATAAAGAGTGAAATCCTTATAACAAGCAAAAGCCAAAAGCATTCTTACCGACTCTAACCTAGTGACCGGTGCAAAGGTTTCTTTAAAATCAATTCATTCTTCTTGCTTATAACCTTGTGCAGCTAATCTAGCTTTGTTTCTAACAACTACCCCACTCTCATCTAGCTTATTTTTGAAAACCCATTTTGTTCCAATAATAGATTGATCTTTAGGCCTAGGAACAAGCTCCCATACATTGTTCCTCTCAAATTGGTTCAATTCTTCTTGCATAGCAAATATCCAATTTTCATCGGTTTCGGCCTCAACAAAGTTTTTGGGTTCAACTTGAGAGATAAATGCTGAATTAGCACATTCATTTCTAAGAGAGGCTCTAGTTCTTACTCCTAGGTTAGGATCACCTAGAATATCCACCATAGGATGACTTTTGGCATATCTCCAATCCCTTGGTAAGTCATTATGGTTTTCAACTCTTGAGGTTCCCTCTATGGATTGTTCTTGGGATTCTTGAGGAGAACTTTCAAGAATCTCTTTTTCCTTATCACTTAGAGAGAGATTTTCAAGATTATCCTCTTAATCTTGAGTTGGTCTCTCAACACTAGAGGTAGGAGTGGATTCATCAAAAGTGACATGCATGGATTCTTCCACCACTAATGTCCTTTTGTTGAAGACCCTATATGCTTTGCTAGTTGAAGAGTATCCAAGGAAGATTCCCGTATCCGTCTTGGAATCGAACTTACCTAGATTGTCCTTAGTATTGAGAATAAAACATTTGCACCCAAAAACTTTGAAGTAACTAACATTAGGAATCCTACAATTCCAAAGTTCATAAGGAGTCTTATCTAGAGTAGGACGGATAGATACACGATTGAGAACATGACATGCCGTGGCAACGGCTTCCGCCCAAAAATATTTGGGAAGATCATTCTCATTCAACATAGTCCTAGCAAGCTCTTGAAGGGATCTATTTTTCCTCTCAACAACTCCATTTTGTTGAGGGGTTCTAGGAGAAGAGAAGTTATGTTCAATGTCATGTTTTTGACACAAGGCATTAAATTGTTCATTTTCGAACTCCCCACCATGATCACTCCTTATAGTGATATTGGTAAGTTCCTTCTCATTTTGAACTTTCTTCCTAAAACTAGAGAATACTTCAAAAGTTTCATCTTTTGTTCTAAAAAAGAAAACCCAAGTGTAACGTGAAAAATCATCCACAATTACAAATGCGTAATGTTTTCCTCCTAAGCTTGAAACTTTAGATGGACCAAAAAGATCCATGTGAAGCAATTGAAGAGGCTTGGAAGTAGAGATATATTGTTTGGAAGAGAATGAGCTTTTTGTTTGCTTCCCTTTTTGACAAGCTTCACAAACTCTATCTTTTTCAAACACGATTTTCGGAAGACCCCTAACTAGATTATTTTTTGATATCCTAGCTAAGGTATCCATGCCTACATGTCCTAATCTCCTATGCCAAGTCCATGAATTTAAAGAATCACTAGCTCTAAAACATTTTTCAACATCACTAGAAATACTAGATAAATCAATAGCATAGATATTTTCTTGTCTATAACCCGTAAATAAAACTTTTGCCATTTGAATCATCAATGATCATGCAAAACTTAGATTCAAAAATAACTTTATATCCTTTATCACATAAATGACTAATACTCAATAGATTATGCTTCAACCCATCAACAAGTAAAGCATCTTCAATAATAGGGTTGGAAACATTACCTATATTGCCAATACTTCTTATTTTTCCTTTTTTGATTTCCTCCAAATGTCACATTTCCTTTCTTGTCCTTGATGGAGGTGAATCTTGAAAAATCTCCCGTCATATGCTTTGAACAACCGCTGTCCAAGTACCATTGATCCTTAGCGGGATGTGTTTTAACCTACAAAAAGTAAATCAAGATAATTTCTTTGGTACCCAAACCATTTTGGGTCCTAAAGGGTTAAATTTGGTTCCTTTCGAAACCCACACATACTTAACAATCTTTTGATTTCCAATATTCTTTGATGGACAATCAAATGACTTATGACCTATAGCATTGCAAGTGAAACAAGTAGTTGATTTAACAAAGAAATTCTTATAACTCTTTTTCTTTTGAAAAGGTTGATATCCCAATTCGGCTTTATCAAATGTCAATTTTTGCTTACTTGGAAGCATATTTAAGTTCTTACTACCATTTGTGAATTTCAATACAATTTTATTTAGTTTCTCATTTTCCTCCTTAAGCATATTATTCTCTTCTTCAATAACCTTAATATGCTTGTTTAAGTCATCATTATTCAATTTTAGGCTAGCATTTTCATTTACATCTACTTTTTCATTCCTTGCTTGCTTCTTCACTAACAATTCATTTTCCTTCTTTAACCTTTTATACTTGTTAGTCAAAATATCAAATTTTCTAAACAATTCATCGAATGCATCATCTTCTTCATTATTACTCTCATCACTAGAGATTACATTATATTTATTAGAAGAAGAGTCACTTACCTCAGCATCGTTTGCCATAAAGCACATGTTGGCAACTTCTTCTCCTTCGGTTGACGGTTCCTCATCGCTATCATCGTCCCATGTGGCTTTGAGCGCTTTCTTCTTGGACTCTTTTTGGTTCTTCTTCTTATCTTTTTCAAGATAGCAATCTGTCTTTACATGCCCGGTCTTTCCACATCCGTAGCAAATTGGAGGCTTTTTGTTATGAGGTCTCTCTCCTTTGTACTTATTCTTTCCTTGGTATTTTCTTGTCTGAAGTATCCTCATCTTCCGGTTTATCAAGGCCAGCTCTTCATCCTCATCATTCTTATCAAGCTCCGTTCCCTCCAAGTCTTCACCTTCTTTGCTTGAGGAGGCTTTAATAGCTATGGACTTCTTTTTGAGATTCTCTTTCTCCAACTCCTTTTCTTTTTCTCTTGCTCTCAATCTAATCTCATGTGCCATTAGAGAACCGATGAGCTCCTCTAATGACATAGTTGATAGATCCTTAGATTCAAGCACAGCAGTAACCTTTGGATCCCATTCCGTTGGAAGACACCGGAGAATTTTGCTGCACATATCTTCATCTGAACATTCCTTACCAAGAGCTTTCAAACTATTAGTAAGGTTAGTAAATCGAGTAAATATTTGAGCAATAGTTTCACCCTTATCCATCTTAAACATCTCATAATCATGTGCAGTCATAGTTAATTTATCTTTCTTAACTTGATTAGTGCCCTCATAAGTTACCTCAAGTCTTTTCCAAATATTATAAGCACTATTGCAACTTTGTATTCTATTAAATTCACTAGCACTTAGAGCACAATATAATTGATTAACTGCTCTAGCATTTAAACTAACTTTATGACCTTCCGTTTCATCTATTTCATCTAATTTCTTTGGTACTTTTACCCCATTTACAACTTTAGACGGAACATAAGGACCATTTTTTACTATTCTCCACATCTCAAAATCTATTGCTTGAATAAATATCATCATCCTAGCTTTCCAATGTGGATAATTATCACCATTAAAGAAAGGTGGTCTATTTGTTGCTTGTCCTTCCATGTTTGCACTATTTGAGTTGGATGCCATATTATCAAAAATATAAATTCACCTAATTCACAATTAATAAGTGGTTCTAACCTGCTCTGATACCAATTGAAGGATCGAAATTAACCTAAAAGGGGGTGAATTAGGCTATTTACTAAATTTCATGCGATAATAATTTTTCTAACTAATGTCAATTTAATCACAAAGCAATCACAATAAGACAAATAATATAAGAGATAGAGTTAGAAATCTTGACACCGAGTTGTTAACGCGGTTTGGCAAAGCACGCCTACGTCCGCGCTTCAAGGTCCTCCCTTGAAGATCTATTCAACTAACCACGTCCGGTTACAATTGATTGAACTTGCACGGGTGTCAATCGAACCTTTACAATAACTTAATTTTCTCTTGGAAAATGTTGAGCTCTCACAAATACAACAGTCCTTCCAAAAATTTAATGATCTCACACAAGCACTTTGGAGGATGTTTTATCACTCAAAATCGTATACAAATGTTGAGTCGGAAATTTGGCAGAGCTTCGCTTAATATCGCTTCGATGCCTTCCTTCTTCGAAGCCCTTTTATTTATAAACTTTCATAGTGCGGACGTCCTCAACACCTTTAGGATCGTCCGCAGTCGAACGTTGGAAAATAGCCGTTGGAGAAATTTGCGTACTTACGGACGCCATTCTCCCGTCCGCATGAATCATCCGCGTTGAATTGACAGAGGCACAGCGGACGCAAAATCTGGCGTCCGCAACATCCACGTGAATCGTCCGTGTTGAGCTCTGAAAGACAGATTCAAATTGGACGACATGGATTGGCATCTGTGGCATCCTCAGCTTCTTCTCCCATCCGCTTCGCTGAAGGGACGCGGACGCAAAATTGCGTCCTCCTCGTCCGTGTGACTCGTCCGCATGAATCTTCAAAATGGCAGATTCAAATCGGACGACTCGAAATGGCGTCTGCGGCGTCCGCAACGTCCGCTCTAACATAGTTTGCACTGAGGACGCTGAATTGGGATGCCTCAACGCCATCCGCACTTCATCAAACTGCGTCCGCATGTGTAGATAGCACTTCAATCTTGTATGAGACGCATCCTCTAAGTCATACAAATCTTCCATATCACTGCATAGACTTAGAAGAACATATTAAACAATTCCAATACGCTTGATCAAGGGTATTTCCAATTTAAACATAAAAAAAGATAATTATTAATTCAATGAATAAACAACTTTTACACTTTAGTTAAATTGCTTATCATCAAAATATAAATATGTCTAACACACTTAGGCTAACACTTTTCCTGTTAATACCTTCAAAATAATTAACATTTATTTATTAATATATTTATCCATTATAAACCTGAACTTTTATACCATTATTCTGTTAATTCATTTCACATTTTTAGTCTAATTATTTTCATCTACCAATTAACCAATAATTATTGACCACCAAATTTTCATAAATCTTAGCGCTTAATAAATCTCATTAGTCAACTTAATTACTTAGCAACCTCGCAATAACAATTCCAATATCTTGACATGTGCAACGGGATAACAATAACTCACAACAGTTGCTCATTCCATCAATGTTACATGATAATACAGAGGAATTACTTCACAAAACCGAACAGTAGTAGCTATTTAACGATAATAATTACGAACCTTATATTTCACAACTGTCCAAACGATAACCAACAGAGCACATTTATTTATCATTTTTATCCAATTAGAAATACTGTAGATAAATCATCCAAACAAACAACCAGAAGGTAGTCCGAAATCAATCACAGCAGTAAACATTCAACGACCAATCCAGAATATCAATCCAACATATTTCCACGTCCAACAATCCATTTTCCATTATATAGTTGTCTAACGCTAAACTGAATTAAAACCAACTAAATTCTATATATTTCACATGCACATCAACTATATAGTTTAACCAAGAAATAATCCAATCAAAGAATGACTTCACTGCTTCAGCTCCAAGTAACAGAATAATTTCGTTATCTAGAAAACAGCTATCCAAAGATAGAACCAAACTTCATCAATAAAACACCTCCCAACAAGACTCTCGGGCAGAACTAAAGCCAAGAGACAACATCATTCCAACCAATACAACCGATTCCAAACGCATAATGGGCAGTAAGCAAACTAACAGTAGAGACAAGTCAACAATATCCATCAATTGGTAATCAAAATGCAGAATCAACCCAAATACCGAAGCATCAACTTCCAGAAATCTCCAAAAACTAGTAAAAGAAATGGAAATCATCATCTCAGTTCCCCAGCATTACATGACCGGGAGAGCAGGACAACCCGATGACCCAAGGCCAGCAGCTTCAACTCCCGCTCTTCGTCACTTGGCAAGCATTCACTATCCCACAATTCCCTTCCCTGTCATACCTATATAGGTTGGGAAAGCTGCAATGCAGAAGGAGGATTGCCCACATCAAGGAGAGTGGTCCACACATACCACACCATGTGTAAAGCTGCCATGGAGAAGCAGAAATTATCGGCCGGCTAGAAGGAAGTAAACCGATTCATCTGTGGAACCAACAGAACCGGACCCTAACATCATAGCCGCAACAATTTCTTGCCCGAAGTCCCCTGTCCATTCAACTCGCGTCCAATACTTCGCAGCAACAAACTTAAGCAATTCTTCCAAGCAATCAAGACACCAAATAAAATGCATAAACTAGCAGAGACGCTTACCTTGGTCGGAAATTGCAGCTCCAACCCGTAGAAACATGGACTGAGTCGTGCCCTAGCCCGCATGGTACACTTGCGATTGCTGCAGCAGCCCGCATCATCGCCGGCGGTTGCCCATTTGCCGAATGTCTCCTCGTCGCCGCGAACTCATGTCACTCGCCGTCGTCTCCCTCCCAATCGCTCTCTCCCTCTCTCGATCTCCCTCTCCTTCTCTCTTCAGTTCGTCGCGTATGGCCATGGACCAAAATAAAATCCTCTCCCCTTTTATTTTCAATCGACTCGTAGACCAGCCTTGAGCTTGTTCACAAGCTAAACCGGTTCATCTCCTTCACTCCTTATATTCATTTTTCTTCCATTTAATTAATTCATCATTTCACTTTCTTTTAAATAATTAAATTCTTTATTTAATTATTTTCATCCCAATTCTAATTCTCTTTTCTCTGAATATTGTTTGGTGATAATTATCGGGCCAATTTAAATTCTCCAATTTGGCTTCCAAAATAAATCAACAATAATTATCCAATAATCATATAATTATATCTCAACAATTATTTTTTTAAACTTATTTTCGGGATAATATATCCTATAATAAAATTTCTCTGAATAATCTAATTATGCCCCAATTAATTTCTCATTTATCCTTATTTAATTATGTAACAGAAAATCAGGGCATTACATGCTGCACTGTCGATTCACCAGCGCAAGTCAGACCAATTCGAACTGCAAGCTGAACCACAGGCCTTCAGCCGGTCCAGCACAAACCGCCAGCTTTTCCATCGACCGAAGGCCGGCAATCGCTGCCTCACCATCGGCGACCCTTGCCGTCGCCTTCCATCGTCATCGTCGTGTGTCACCAGACACCCAAAATCTGCATAACGTCGACGCCCGACGATGCCCCGACCAGACTCGCGAGCCACAACCCGAAATCGCTCGACGCCAGCTGCTCGCCATTCGCTGGACGACACGCACCCGAGCCTGAGCTCAAGCTTTCCTCCCTCACGTCGTTCCTTGATTGCCCGTTCTCTCCGTCACTCTCTTTCTCTGCTGCGCTCTCTCATTCTCCCTCTTTGCTCTTTCTATCGCGAAATGGCCGAAGGGTAGAAGAAATCTCGCCCACGCAGAATGGCCCCTGGCCATTCTAATTCTTTTTGTTTTCTCCCCAAACCGGTTCACAGCGTGAACCGATTTACTCTCCTCTTTCATCCAAATTCTCATTATTTTAATCCTTTAATTTATTAAATCATCCCCTTCACCCATTTAAACCCCTTTAATTTAATTTCTCACATAAATCCTCATTAAATCTTGCCCCTTTGAAATTCTCACCATTTATTTTTATTCCTCTTTTTTAATGAAATTGAGCCACTTAATTTCTTCCAGACCGAGCCGAACCAAACCGGTTCAATCCATATTTCTCCATTTGATAATTCTTATTTTCATACGAGAAATTTCCATAAATTATAATCTTACGAATACGTCTTTGCTAATACCCCGATAATTATCCAATTAACCCAAATATCCCTAATTTCTTTCCAATTATCCTTATTAAATTCTGATATAAAAAGTCGGGGTATTACACATATCTTTCCGCAGACAAACCTCATTCTACGGATTGCACCTCACATTCGTGGGCACAAGCGTTTCCATAGACACCAACACTTTTATAGATACATCTCATTCCGCAAACACAACTCATGTGCAACTACATGTCCCTCCTAAACCATGAATCCGCGGACACCAACACTTCTACTACAGAATACCAACACTTCTGCAGTCACCAACACTTCCTAGATACACCTCATGTGTGACAAATTAACTTCAATTTCCACACCAAACTTTCTTAATCTAAAATATACTTAATAAAATAAAATATTCATTCTATATTTTCATTAAAATGTACCCTTCATTGCGCGAATATGTAAATTTCCAATTGTAGTGCTAGTAATTACATTTAAATTCCAAAATGTCACGTTATACATAAATTATTCATGGAAATTTTATGGGTGTTAAAAAGTATCCATGGACCCATCACATGCATGATCATGTGGACACCAACATTTCTACAGACACAAACACATCTGCGGTTACCAACACTTCTGCGGAAACGCTTGATGCGCAATCACCATCTCCCATCCTTTTGAAACTAAGTATCCATAGACCCATCATATGCACAGTCACTTGTCCATCCAAAATTAAGTATTTAAGGACACAAAAACATCCACGATTATCAACACTTCCACAGATACACATCATGTGTAGTCACTCATTCTTTCAAAACTAAGTATCCATAGACACATCATGTCTGCGGCCATATATCCATGGCCATATGTCCATACGAAATTAGTATTTGTGGACACTAACACATCAGCTGATTCATCTCACTTTGCGAATTTTAAACTTTTCTAATGCAAAAATATACCTAATAACAATCAATTTCTTCAACACTAAATCACCCGAAATTCATCATTAATTCAATAACATAAATGTGGTGATAGCTAACCAATAATTGGCAAAATTTGAAAATAATTTAAAGTTTAGCTTGTTGGTGATTCTATAGTTCAAAGATTTTTTTTATTAATTATCATAAATTTAATAATTATTTTCCGACATTTATGGACTAATTAATTAAATAATTCTGTCAACTATTTTTTCTTTGGATGACAACATGTGAAAGTGACAGATAGATTATCACAATACACTGGTTGACTGTATGTTGGTTGAATGTCGATTGATTTTTCACTTCTAACAACAATAAATAATGGGTAAAATTATTTGCAAGAGCAAGAAAATATCGCCACACGCCACCAATAAACGATTAAAATAAATTATAATGATGACAAATTAGCAATTGACAAAATTTAAATGAATTAAATAGTTATTAGAAAAAAAAAACAGTGATCTTTATATAAGTATGCATATTATTTATCTTTAACAAAATGATAAATCAACTTTTTGGGATCAATAACAAATTAATTACTAAATTTTATTTGTTAATAAATTAACTACTGAACTATGAAAAAATATTGTCGTAAATATCGTTATTATGTTTGCTAACAAAATCCATCAACTGTAACGTCGCGGTCACGTTAACACCAAGGAATGTCGAACGGAGACGTCCAGGCAGCAACAACAGGGGACGTCCGTAAAAAATTCGTCGACTGTAACGCCGTAGTCACGTTAACGCCAAAAACTATCGAACAGAGATGTCCAAGGCAACAATAATGGACATCTGACAACGATGAGAAACGTCCAACGCTAATCTAACAGACTGACGAAGGACATCAATTATTGAGGGATGTCTGTCCTGTGCGTTGGATCGAGGGACATCGAAATGAACGGCGATGATGGAGTTTGTCATTTCCTGAAGGCGATGGCGGACGATGGTTCATGACTGTTAGATCGAGGACGGACCTCCTTTGATCATAATGAACCGCTAGGATGAAGTTTTTCATTTTCCAAAGGTGATAGCAGACGATGGTTTTTGGTCATTGGATGGAGGAGGAACATCCCTCGATCAGAATTGACGGCTATGATGGATTTAGGCGATCACCCAAAGAAATGTCACGTGCAAATCAACTGCTTTTTTAAAAGGCAGATTATCTCAATTAAGACAGACATCCCTTGATCTACAACAGATGTCCCGCTTCCCATATCGGACATCCCTCGATCCAACACGGACATCCCTTTCCCCATATCGAACATCCCTCGTCTAGAAACGGACGTCCCTCGACTTGAGATTACGTCGCTCTGCTCATAACAGGCGTCCCAAATCTCACTACAGACACCCCCCGACTTAAAGACTAAGTCGTTCAGGCTGAAACAGACTCCCATCTTTGGCCGAGGGACATCTGTTTTATGTTCGAGTGACTTCTATAAACGTTAAATCTGCCTATATAATCGTGAAGGACGTCTCTTGAATATAAAACGAACATCTCTATAATTCGTTAAACTTAGTTCGTCGAGGATTTTGTATTTCACGGTATTCGCCGGAGTGCATAGTTGATTCTTATATAGGCAGAACGATACACGATGATCGCAGCGGATCATCCTCATTCTACCGCAAAACGTAATCGACGATAAATATGACAACGATATTTGCGATTATATTTTTTCATAGTTCATTGGTTAATTTTTTAACCAAAAAAGTACAATAATTAATTTATCATTAATAATAAAATACGACGATTGATTTATCATTTTTCCTTAATATATTATTGATGTTTTAAATCAAATGATATTTGTATTAGGTTGACCAGAGGACAAAAAAATTGTCATCATTGAAGTAGAAAGACCAATCATCATGGACCTTGTATAATATGATTTTCTTAAAGGCTTCATTTGATTGCAACCGCATATTTCATTGTACAGTAGAGAAAATATTATAAATTTATTTTCTTGTACTATGGTTTGAAAAGCAGCATAAATGGTATTATTTTTTAATTTTTTAAAAACTTGTAACAATGGATGAGGGCATGAATTAATATATAACAATATTATAAATAATTTTTGTATTGACTAAATTTATTTAGTATTTACAATCAAAAACTTATTTTGAAATAAAAGAAAGAAAGCATGAGAAAACGGAAAGAGAAGAACCATCCTTTTTAGTCTTTGGTCCCATTTCTGTAAATATCACAAGAACCTTGGGCGGAGTTAAAAGACAAATGTGGAGAATGCCAACAAATGTGCACTAATGACACTACTATATATGTGCGTGTGGTAAACCTTACGAGGGAGAAGCGAGGAAAGTGGGAGGTTCAAAGTTGGGATCAATGGCTGATGGAGTTGACCTCATCCTGCGACAGGAAAAAATCGACGAAGGTGAACGTGTTTCAGAGAAGCCGCGGACGGCTAATTGTCCGCGAAAACTGCAGAAAATTGAGTCGTTTGACATGGATGCTGGTGGATTTGGTGCAAATTCAGAACACGTCTCTAACCAGGTTTACTTTCTTTATCGTTTAATTAGAATGCGATTCCATTATTTTTCTTTTCGATTATCAGTATGTAATTTGGATGAGGATTTATTATTTTGAAGCGATTCTGATTTATTGGAAACACTCAGATCATAGGTTGGAAGACGATTATGAAGCTAGCGTTTCAGAGTATAGGGGTCGTGTATGGGGATTTAGGTACATCTCCATTATACGTTCTACCAGGCATTTTTCCGAATGGAATCCACGACGATAGCGATATTCTTGGAGTAATGTCGTTGATTTTCTACTCACTTGTTTTCATCTCCTTGATCAAATACGTTTTTATCGTTCTAGCAGCGAACGATAATGGCGATGGTAATCTTTCTTTCTTCCCCCACAGAACTGCACCAGTTTCCTTTCTTATACAGTCTTAAGAAAAATGCATTTGTAGAAATTGAAAATCGGAGTTGAATTACGCACAGGAGGGACTTTTGCTCTGTATTCTCTCATATGCCGCCATGCAAAAGTGAATTTGATACCCAACTTACAACCAGAAGACAAGGAGGTATCAAGTTATCGCCTAAATTTGCCTAATCAGTCCCAGAAAAGAGCTTCCACAGTCAGGTCCATGCTCGAAAATAGCAAGACAGCAAAATATACCATTCTTTTTGTTACAATGCTTGCCACATCCATGGTTATAGGAGATGGCGTCCTCACTCCATGCATATCAGGTAGGAATGAAGCAAAAACACCTTCCTCTTTGGTTTCTTTTTCCCCATAGCAGCTGTGAATCTACTTTCTGAATCATTAGTAATTCCTTAATTGTCTAGGGATCATGATCTGATGTGTTTTTGTTGTTGCCCACAGTTTTGTCTGCAGTCGCTGGAATTAAGGAAGCTGCAAAATCTCTAACAAACGACGTAATTGTGTGGGCTTCTGCGGTTATCTTGCTGGTTTTGTTTCAGTTTCAGCGGTTTGGAACTGATAAAGTTTCTTATGTTTTTTCTCCTGTTCTTACAATATGGTTTCTCATGATTGGGTTCATTGGTTTGTACAACTTTGTAAAGTACGATCCTAGTGTCATCAAGGCACTTAACCCAATTTACATTATTGAATACTTCAAAAGAAACAAGAAGAACGGATGGATATCTCTTGGAGGAGTCATTCTATGTTTAACAGGCAAGTGAAAATTTAATGAAGTCATAGCTTTAGAAATGTCAATGCAATGATCTCAACCCACTTAAAATAAACAGAGCATTTACGCTTTGCAAGTAGTTGGATCAATTATATGATTTTGGATTTGACTTTGGTCCATCCAAACCAGGTTCTGAAGCATTATTTGCTGACTTGGGCCATTTCAATGTTAGTTCGATTCAGATGAGCGCATGCGGATTGATGTTCCCATCTATATTTCTTGCATATTTTGGTCAAGCTTCGTATCTCCGAGTGCACAAGGAGAACGTAGCTGATGCGTTCTATAAATCAGTTCCTGGTAAGAGTAGTAACAATCTCTGCTGTTATTGATTTTTAAGGCAATATTACGTTAAATTGACCTTTTTCTGTATTTTTTTCTCAGAGCCATTGTATTGGCCAATGTTTACAGTAGCGGTATTATCATCTATAATTGCAAGCCAATCTTTAATATCAGCTACATTCTCCATCGTTCAGCAGGCCGTTGCGCTTGGGTGTTTCCCACGCGTTAAAGTAGTTCATACATCCACTGAATTTAGTGGACAAGTTTATGTGCCTGAGATTAACACCTTCCTTATGTTAGCTTCTGTTGGCATAACTCTTGGAATCAGAGACTCGACAAAAATTGCCAATGCTTTCGGTAAAATTCTTAACTCTCTCTCCTACAAGTGCTTATTTCTATTTAGTTTCCAAAAATTTATTTTTGGTTTTCAATTTTGTCCAATATTATCGATCTATGTTAGTGTTTCTTTCTCAGGAATCCCAGTGGCAATCGTATTTACTATAACATCTATGTTTCTTATTCTCGTCATGGTTATGATATGGAAGACAAACATCATCTTAATATTCCTCTACGCTCTAACAATTGGAGTAATGGAGTTTGTATTTTTAAGTGCGGTCCTCTACAAATTCGTCGAAGGAGGCTATATACCCTTAATCATTGCCTTAGTTCTCGTCGTCACCATGTACACATGGAACTACGGATATCGTAAAAAGTACATCTTCGAGCTTGAGAATAAAGTCTCTTCATCAAAGCTTCGAGAGATCTCTAACAATCTCGATATTTATCGAATTCCAGGACTTGCCATATTTTACACAGATCTTGTGCATGGAATTCCCCCTCTATTTACACAGTATCTTACAAATATACCAGCTCTGCACTCCATTCTTGTATTTGTTTCTATAAAGGCTTTACCTACCAGCAAAGTCCCTACCGAAGAACAATTCTTTATTCAAAGGGTAGCATCGTCGGATCTTCCAATATTTCGATGTGTCGTAAGACATGGATACACAGATATGAAAACGGAGCAGAGCACATTTGAAATGACGTTAGTGGATAACTTGAGGAAGTTTATCAAAGAAAATTTGCAGAAAGCAACGTTAGAAAGAACAAGTGATAATGATTCAGAAATTTTGGATAATGAAGGAGTTGATGAGCTTGCTTTGCTAGATGATGCACTAGAAAAAAGGGATGTTGTTTATCTAGTGGGAGAAAATGAGGTGAGGGCTTCAAAAGGGTCTGGATTTTTTAAGAAATTCTTCATAGATTATGGGTTTGTATGGCTAGCTCGATGCACGAGGCAACCCGATGAAGTTTTAATGGTTTCTCGCAATGAGTTACTCAAAGTGGGAATGATTTATGAAGTGTAGGTAAACCATCAGAGGTGATTTGAATGTTCTCTTAAGTATACACAAAAATATGATAAGGTTGAATATCTCATGTGAAGTCTTGAGATATGTATTCAATTACTGTTTGTGTTCCATTCAATTGGTATTTTATAAACTTTCATTCTTCTGTGTCATCAACTATGCATGATTGTGACCCTCCCCTTTGTATTGTATATATGATAATCCAGACGCCGAGTGTGAGGGGCTCTGTCTCTCTTCCATGGAACCTCTAGGATGAAAGCGAGGTGATTCTTAGAGGTCACACTGCAATTAATGCCAAAGGCAACCGGAGAATATTCTAGTTTTCCTTTGACGGAAGGGAAGATTAAGCGGATAATCACACATTGTAGGATGGATGAGGATCCCAGAGAAGAAGTTGAGAGAGGGAAGAGACTCACTAGAGGAGGTTCGCTTTCCATGTCCGCCTCGAGTGGAGGTGTTCAACATCTCCATCATAAAATAAAAGTTCACGTTTCAACCTCCGATTTTGTATATTACTCGTGAAAAAAAACTGAGCTTTAGGGAGAATAGAGCCATCGAAGTCATGTGTGGAAAATGTTTGGCTCAAACCTTAAGCGCTCGCCTGTGATGATCCCAAATTCCAATCTTGATGTTCGACCTACCATTTAAAATCTCTCCACAAGAAGAATAGTTTAGACATGAAAATTATTGAGCTTCCTCTGTTGAGGTGGAGGAGCTCCTGTTGAGAGAACACTGCATGAGGTTGAGGAGAGCATCTGCAAGGAGGAGCTGTGCTCTCTCCCGAAGGAGGAGCTGTGCTCTCTTTTTTTGAAGGAGGGTTTCTCTCCTTGATATAAAGAAGTGCGGAGAGGGAGAAGAAGATGGATAGGTGGTCTGCCACCTTGTAGACTAGAACATAGAAATTTGATAAAGGCTATGATAAAGGCTATCATGCGTGGCCTAGGAAATGGAGCTACGTTGAGATCCCCCCTCAAGCTTAGGAAGGCTGACGCTGAGCTTGTGACAGAGGAAAGAGATTGACAGAAGTAGATAGAGGAGGAAGGGAATTGAGACAACAGAAGAAGTTGCAGAGAGAGTGGAGAGAGCATCACTATCTGCCCTCCAAGTTGGCAGAGAGGAAGGCCTTCATGGGCTGCAAAACAGAGAAGGAAGGATGAGGGAGGAGGGAGCAGCAACAATAGTTTCATTTATGCTTTTCCTCTGTAAATTAGATGCTCTATTTTTTTTTTTTTTTGGTAGAGGGGAAGAGAAAGAGGAATGCGACGTTGGAAGAAGAATGAGAGGAAGGGAGGAGGGAGGAGGGAGGTTCGGTACCGATGGCTCTGATACCATATTGAGCTTCCTCTGTTAAGGTGGAGGAGCTCCTGTTGAGAGAACATTGCACGGGGTTGAGGAGAGCATCTGCAGGGAGGAGCTGTGCTCTCTCCCGAAGGAGGAGCTGTCCTCTCTTTTTTTGAAGGAGGGTTTCTCTCCTTGATATAAAGAAGTGCAGAGAGGGAGAAGAAGATGGATAGGTGGTTTGTCACTTTGCAGACTAGAACATAGAAATTTGATAAAGGCTGTGATAAAGGCTATCATTCGTGGCCTAGGAAATGGAGCAACGCTGACAAAAATCGCTCGAAACCATCCTTTGGTCATGGTGTTTCTTCAAAAAATCGAGTATGTCGCTTTAAACTTAGAACCTTGTCATTCTAGGCATCGTCTCGAAAAATTGATACCACTATGAGTTCAAGAGCTCAAAAGCATTATCACCTAACCATTTTCATCCCTATCTGGCATCGTTTATCAGAAAAGTCGTCGTTGCTAGAAAAGTTATCATTTTTTCTTGTCACCGGTTGCCGTCGTCAGGTATAGTTGATGCAATACTAACATCAGCATGATAGCACTAACTACTGACATGACACTAACTATTGACGTGACAAGTGATGTTTACTTTGATTGTTGACTTTGACTTATTTATTGGAAAGTTTGACCATGATTTTGGACAGATTAACAACGTCAACAAATTTAACGAACCATATTTCATGATGTGTTTCAATGTGCTAAATGCACTACTAGCCTCTGGTCATTGAAATTCCATCCCAATTTTTAGGATGTAAATCGAAATGAGTTTCAAAACTTTGTTTAGGATAGTTAGGTTAGTAAATTTTATATTGGGTCGAGCCGTATTTTGAAAACCTTTATTTTGTGAGATATCACTTTTAAAACTCGGCATGTCTTGTTACGTCAATTTTACATGTTTATTTTATGCATGCATGGTCTTTAAAACTTGGTATGTTTTTATGTCAATTTTACACGTTTATTTTATGCATATATGATATTTTATTTTATATACATTGTTTACGGTATTTCATTGCATCATGATTTTGAAAACTTTTATTTTGTGAGATATCACCTTTAAAACTCGTCATGTCTTGTTATGTCAATTTTACATGTTTATTTTATACATGCATGGTATTTTATTATATATATGTATGTATATCGAACAAGCCTCTGGTTGATTTGGGCTGGGATTAGGGTCTCTTACACAATTTCTGCTACATGAAAGTGTTTTGTTTGTACACGCGATGTGGTAGTAGGATAGTGATGACGTGTCATTGGATTTGAATCCTTAAATCTAGATAGGGTGTTTACTGTTACGTTCGATATGTGATTGACTAGTCTTCGTGTTACGTCATGAAGGGGACCCGAGATAGAACGAAGAATAACCTGGCCTGAGAATAGACCAACTACTCGATCCTTAAATTTTAATATATCAAATAACAATGGAAGACTTAAATAAGGACAAAAGCTAGGGTCCAAAACATATGGGATAAATCAGAGGTCTAAAAATGACATCAAAAATAGAGTTGCAGTACATGTTCAATAAATAATTGTGCCAAAAATAAAAATAAATTAAAAGACTAACAATGTCTAATCTCGCAAAATAAACTCTCAAAAGGAAAATAAAAACTAGTAAAGTAGTTCACCGAGCCTACTCATGCGTTGTTAACTGGTGATGTCCCTGATTAAATCTTGAAGAAGGGGGACACATTATTTTGTATGAGAACACATCTCGAAATAATATTAAGAAAACAATTTAATGCTAGACATAAAAACAAAACTTCTTCCTTAATCGAGCCTACCAAAGTCAAAGCCCAAGTAACAAAGAATCCAAAAGAGTTCAAACTATAACACCCGAGAATTTTATTGCATTAAGTATGGATTAGTTAATGTTAAGTGTAGATTGATGAAAATTTAGTTGGATTATAAAGGTGGTAATGTTTATTAAGGGAATTTGGACTTTTAGCAAGGTGCAGACATTTGTATATGTAAAACCCTCAATGGAGTGGGCGTCTAACAAAAATTTTGGTTTTTGGATAAAGTGTCTCAGATAGATTTACTGTCGACTGGGGTAAGAGTGTGGTCAACCGGGACCAAAGAGATTTTAAGTATCCGTGGAAGCGTGGAAGACAACAGAATATGTCTGGAAGCTCCAGGTCATATCACGATCAACCGGGTGAAGAGTGTGGTTGACCAGACTAAGGGCAAATTGCAATGTTTTAGCCTCAGGTGGATATACGATCGATCAGATATGAGGTTGTAGTCGTCCGTAACTAGTGTATAATGAATTTCCGCAGAAGGTTAGGCGTTTGTGGCAAAAGGTCCAGTTTAGGTTTTCCTTTGAAATATAAAGGAGTAGTCGACCGCAGCTAGTGAGCGGTCGACCGGAGTTAGTGAATGGTCGACCAGGAATATGAAAGTGTACCTAAAATATGGGTACATGTCACGATTGAAAAGGAAAGAAATGTGGTGACTTGGCATCTAAATGCTGAAGGGGATGTCACCTCATGCTTGTGTTGAGGTAAAGTTCAACCGTGAGAATTCATTTTGAAGAAGAAAATTCTTCAATGGCTATGGTCATTATGCATTGATGTGCATGGCCGCTAGTGAGTTTCAATTGATGTTGGGACAGATAGTCGTGCATTGATGTGTTCGGCCGCTAGCAAAGCTTACGATCGATATCGGAGCTGATTATACCGGAGGTTATAGGTTGCCGTGTATTGATGTGCATGGCAGCTAATGGAGGACTCGATTGATGTCGAGTCTACCATGAGATATGATACATTGATGTGCATGGTCATAAGGAGAACTTGATTGATGTCAAGTCTACCATGAGATGTGGTGCATTGATGTGCATGGTCGTACAGAGAACTCAATTGATGTCAAGTTTATCATGAGATGTCATGTATTGATGTACATGACCGCTAGCAAGTTTTCGATTGATGTCGAGACAGATAGCTGTGCATTAATGTGTACAGCTGCTAACAAAGTTTTTGATTGATGTTAAAGCTAATTATGTTGGTGTATAGGAAAGAAAGGAAGAAAGGAAAAAGAATATAGAATGGTTTTACAAATTGCATATCATATTTATTTATGCTGCATGTTTCTGTACAATTGATGATAAGTTTAGATATACATTACTTACTAAGCAATAGACTTATAGATGAGTCTTGTGATGTAGGTACGAACAAGACTATAGCACAAAAGAAAGAAAGATAAAAAAAAAGATGATGCAATTGAGGAAGTATCTTTGGGAAGACTACTTGTGTTGTTATCCCAAGACTGACCTATAGGTTAGAGTTTTGAAGAAAATTGTATGTGAACATGAATTTGAAATTTTATGAATGAGATTTCTAAAGTTGTGTATATTATTTTATGAATTTCAAAAGAAAGAAAAAGTCTTTCACTATGCATTTTAAAGAAAAAAAACTTTCTTGAAATAACCATACACATTTTTAAGAAGTTTTGAACGTCTAAAGAAAAAGGTATTTTAAACTACATGTTTTACGGTAAGGAATTGTGGGGTGTTACATAAACCTCATGTCAAATCTTGGAACCTATCATCATATATAATCATTAGTATGTTTTTCTAAACTTTCAAAAGTTGGTTGGAACCCATAACCAGAATAGGAACCAACTCGGGGACCTTACAGAAGCAATTATGCAAAATTCAAACTTTAAAACGCGTTTTGGTCTACCAGTCCTCAACTGTCGACGTTCCTATAATCTTTCTATTTGATTGGTTTTAAACACCAGTCCACTACTATTTAGAGGAATCACTCTAAAAAAGTTCAACTTTATGCAATAATATTAAAAGACACAAAACCAAGTCAGAGGACATTGCAATTTGATTTCATCCGAAATATAAACTTTTAATGCATAAATTTCTAATTTTTAAATTTAAAATTTCATCTTTGCACCCAAACTCTGATCAACACGCAAAAATCATGAAAAGAAATTAAGTTTTGACTTACTTTCAAAGATCAATACTTCTACAACACCTAACTCGATATATTTTAGCACGATCCCAACCTTGATCTTCTAAAAATGGATTTGTAAATTACAAAACCAAATTTTCAAACCACGAGAAGAAATAAATCTTGAAATCCACTTACCTTCAATGTTGTAGAAGATACACTTCCGATTTAAGACAAATAGGTATGACTCTACCTAGAATTTCTTCTCTCAAAATTTTGTCAATCTCTTCAGAGATGAAATTTTCTTCGCATGAGAGGAGTATAAGTGTTACCCACAAGAAGTCATTTAAGGAGAAAAGTCTTCATGAATTACGTAACCACTCCACCAAAAAGGGAATTTTCATAGTTTTTTTATAAAATAAATTCTTTACTTTTTTAAATATGGTAGTTATCATATTCTCTTCCACTTACGAAATTTCATTCTTGGAATTTAGAAACACCCCAAGTGTATCTTCGAATAAGTGGGGATTGTTGGCTTGATAGAAATTAAGAATGATTGTTTTGATGATGAATGTATTTATTTGATTATGTTATTCTTAATTATTATATTGAAAATGAGTATTTAATTGTTCTAATATGTATATTGAGTCTATATAGTAAATGATAAAATTATGATATTTGACTCAATTGGAAATGATCAAAGTATTGAAGATCACTTTGTGCAAACACCTTGAGTTAAACAGTAGTCCCCTGGACAACATCCTCTGCAAAGTAGAAGACACCTATGGTCACCCAGCCCAGAGAACCATTTTGGTCGTGGATGTCTAGACCAACAAAAAATTTCACAACAGATGCCTGGACACAAAACACATATGCCTAGTCCAGAGAAAATGTTTTGGTCACAGTTATCTAGTCTAGATTGCCATTTTAGCCTTGGTTTCAAAACCAGAAAGCAAGTTTAAGCGTAGACGCCCGGACACAAAATACAGATGCCTAGTCCAAAAAAAGTATTCTGACTGTGGACACCTATTCCAAAGAAGAGTTTTGGCTGTGGACGCCCAGTCCAAAGAAGCGTTTTGGCCACAGACTCCTAAAAAAGAGAGAAACTTTAAATTGCGAACGCCCTCACATGAAACGCGGAAGTCTGGAACATAGACAATGAGTTTAAATTGAAACTTCCACAAACGATTGGTGCAAAGTGTGGACGCCGGGTGTGGTAGTCTACAACTTAAGCTGTGCAAGTCGATCGCACATTTTGCTATCTCCAACGAGTCTATAACGACTACATGGAAAATGCCCAGAAACGCCCCCAAACGACCGCAGCTAGGGATTTTTGAAGAGAATTATAAATAGAAGCTCTTTTAAGTTTTCTAGCGATTGAGAAGAAACCTTACCAAATTGCTACCAATTTCATTTTCAAAATCTCTCTTGTATTCTCGAGTGATTAGTCTAACTCTCTCATTTCCAACTTGAGATTATACTCCTGTGAGAGTTTAGACTTTTGTGCTTGGTGTGATCATTGCTCAAAAACTTCTACATTTTCTATTTGTGAAACATTTGAAGGGAGACATCATGAAATAGTCATTGTAAGGCAAAATTGACTCCCAGAAAATTAATCGATTAATTTCTAAATTAGACAAAAAATATTGATTAACCTGATTCATCTCTTCTCTTAGGTTAATTATGATCCTTCAGGTATACATTGCCCTCATCTCTGATTCAATCTCCCAAGTGGCTTCCCTTTCACTAGGATTTTTTTATTGAACCTAAACCAATGATATCTCACAATGACGAAGTACTCAAATCTCATAGACCAATATATTTTTGGGCTCTTCCTTATAAGAAACATCCACCTAAATAGAAACGTCTATTCTAGAGATGACATGAGATGGATGTAAAGTGTAATTCCTCAACATCGAAACATGAAACCACAATATGTACATAATTTAAGTGCGGAGATAATTCTAATTTGCATGCTACTTAACCAATTAGTTCAATAATCTAAAATGTCTCATTATATGCTGGAGCCAAATCTCCTTTTATACCAAAATGGCAAACACCACATTTCATACCAAAATGGCTAACACCATGTCTCAATCAGACTTTTAGAAAAACAAAATTCTCAATCTCTCTCCTCTGGAAGTTTGCATAGTCCATTTGCCAACTCTAAACTATCCTTGGTTGAACTCTAGTAGTTTGGACTTTCTCCGTCACCTCTTGAATCTAATCACATCCAAGTGTCACTCGCTTTTCTACCTCAACCCAACACAAGGTGATCTCCTACTCTCACACAAAGAGCCTCATAAGGTGAAACTTCAATACTAGTTTGATAACTATTATCATAATCGAATCTCATTTCTAAATGAATGCCACAAAATCTAATGTCTCTATGGCTCAACCTTAATTTGCCAATATATTAGAAATCAAAGCACATATTATATTGTATGATGCTTTATACCAATCCACGAATACTGATGTTTCAAATCATGCTATATTTTGATTCTACTAGGATGAATAACAAATCTCAATTTGTGACTTTCAGCTAAAACCTTGCCTCAAATTTGGATCACTAAGACACCATAACTCTTGCACATGAACATAGATCTATCAACACTTACTTTTAAACCTTCATGCTACTCATCATACATTATGAGTAAATCATTCCTAACCTGATAAAGAAGAGTAGGAGTTGCTATCAAATTTTACAAACATACGTCATGCTCATCCTCATAGCAGTGTGTATCATAATCACCAATTATCATCTTCTCCAAATTCTATAGTGCTATAAAGGAAATAAGACTCCAATGATGCCAACTAAAGCTAACAGCCACATCATTGGCTCTACTATGACTTTATTCTAAAGCATAGTCATAACCTTTCATCCATTCTGCTTCAAATTTCAAATTTTATTGAGTGAATGATTATTTTAAACTTTCATGACATAAGAATCTCAAATTTTGTGTTATACAAATAAACTTCCATAACATTAGCGTGAAGATGATCACCATCAACAATAATTATGAGTGCAATAATTTCACTCAAAATTCTAATTGTTTGAACAAATATGCAATAACTCCTACGACTGCATTAACACACAATCAAGATCGATGACATAGTCAATCTGTGTTTCATCTTCTTAAGCGATGATTGACGCTTTCTATTTCTAACAAACTTAACACCTTTTCTCATTAATTACGTCAATAGTATGGCTATTGAAGGAAAACTTACAATGAGGCAGCAACAACAATAGTCTAATTTGAAGAAACTTTGAATCTCAATAAGGTTCTATAATGACCTGGTTTTCATACACTTAAAACATTGAAATCAAACACTTTTCTTTCACAAATCGCGTAGCGGAAGACTTTTCATACTGAACATTTGAGAATACGATAAATAAACTTCTTCTCATTAAATCATTAACCTTTATAAAACATTTCATACACTAAAAAACAATGACTTTTTACAAATACTTTTCGCAAATAGAAAATCTTTTACATTCGTCCTTTAGCCTAGCCAACCACAAGATCCGCAACGTTGATCAACTGTTCCTTTCTTTGTTAGCATGCGTACCAAGACATATTCGATAAGTCTAATGCTTAGTAAGAACTTATATGCAATATGAACATGATATGCATTACTTAAAACATTTTCCATTTCTGTTTTCCTTTATTTTCTTAACATTCATTTGCTTAAGAGAAGGTGTTGAACTTAGATCAATGGTGAACTTTGACCATTCTCTTATTTCTTAACATTTTAGGAGTGAGTGGTGAACTTTAACCCAACTTAAATCCTTCTCTTTTTCTTTACGTATTTCTTTTCATTTCCATATTTCTTATATAAAACTTATACATAGAAAACCATTTCATAATTTCTCTTAAAATCATGATGCATGAACATTACAATTTATGATGCATGAACATGTATGCACACATTAACATATCACTACTATGATAATCATATTATCATTCAATGCACAAATCTTCAAACAAACATTCTCATTTACATAGCCTTACTTCTAACTTAAATAACATAATCAACCTATTCTCAATTTCAAGCAGCCATTACATAATAAACCTAACTTCTAACATACCACACATCCTATTAACACTTAACATATTCAGCACTTCAACAACATCAAAGAGCACCACCAGAACTTAACATCTATCAACAACATATCAATACTTCACTTCTATCAACAACAATCATCAAACCATAATCGAATCCTAATTCTTGTGATGTAGCCCTAAAAGGGAAAAGACACACAACACTTCTTATCTCTTTCCTTTGAAGAAGATGAGAGATACAATTCCTTAAAATTTTTTCTTCACCTACATGCCTTCTCCTCTTCAAACTTTCTCCTTCCTTTTTCTCTTCTTCTTTTCTTTCTCACAATTATCTATTCTTCTTCTGAAACTCTCTCTCTTTTTCTCATCGTGTTCTGCCTCTTTTCTCAAGCTTTCCCCCTTTTTGTATAAGTTAAATTCTCTTCAGCCAACTTAAGCAAGATATGGTACTTCCTCAATAATCAAGTGATGAGTAAACACTACTTTTATCCAATGAAAACATGACATCACAGCTCATTTATGGCGACCCTTCAACTTATCGGTTGATCAACCTCTTTGATTGATCGACTGCCAAATATCTTGAAAATAGCCTTTGCACATTTTCTCGGAAAACCGGTCAATCACTTTCCTTCACGATCGACCAAAAATTCAACATTTACAATCTGCAATGACCGTGAACAATTGTTTCACCTAGGCTGATTGACCACAAAACCAAAAACTTCACAATTTGTGAAGAAGTCAGTCATTCACCAAGCGACCACAAATCCTTCCTATTTTGACTCTGTTAAGAAGTGTTCAACTGCTGCTCCTACTGATCGACCACTAATAAATAGAGAACCTCATAATACTTATTTATACAATCTTGGTCGATCGGTCCTTCAGGTGATCGACCACATACCCCAACAAACATCACATAACCTCCTAACTCAATACTCCTCCATAACTATAGCACCACAATCACAATCCAAATACATTCCAAGAAAACTTGGACAATAAAAATTGAGGTGTTATAGGTCCCTTAGTGGTTTTTATTTCAACTCAACCATAATTAAAACCGAATCCAATAAAATATTGTCTTCAAGCAACGTGTCCAAAGAATTTAACCCTAGCCATCCAAATATTTCATTATTCTTCTTTAGCATATAATTGAGGATCTAAAAATATCTATAAACACAATCTCAGAAGTTTTGTGTGCTCATCATGAGTCTTAACATAACTAATATGTCATCCATGAACACTAGAACGAAAACCTAATTTATGAATATCCTTTTCACAAATCTTTAACTACCTCGATCCACTTAACTGATTGAACAACCCATCAACCATGAAAAAAATATGTATCCTTTATCACCGCTTTATCTAACCTTTGACAATCAATTAAATAATTGAAGCAAATAATCAAGCTTCCAAACAAGTATCAATACTGATATCACTCACTTTGACATACTATTAAAAGTAAAAAAAATTATTATATAGTAAATCATTCGGCTGCTATCTAAGCTCTGTCAACTTAGCTTAAGCCATCACGCACAGACGAATAGTAATTGAAGCAATTTTGGGAGTTAAAACAAATAAATCACGCAGTCAAGTGTAACCTGACAGATCTTCAAGTAAATAATTAGGATACTCAATTTCAACTAATAAATTGAATCCTGTCTCATTGTCACATAGTCACCACTAATAGTAAAAACACTTTCATAAATTCTCCAATCTCTAATGTCTACTCAAATAGAAAAAAAATATTAAGATTACATTGATCTATGAAAATTCATCACCCAACTGAAGAGTCATACCTTCTTATAACAATTAATATTAGCCGCACATGTACCATTCTTGACTCACTGTCATACATAACAATTAGCCCACTATCTAAATAGAGAGTAACACACTTAAATAGTTATTCAACTGCCATTATTATTACTTATCTAATTCATCGCTGAGATTACGACATACTAATCAGTTCATTGCAAAAATCAAATCCATAAATATCTCATGATATCATTCATCACACTCACATGGCAACAACCAAGAGGCACTTCACAATTTATTTTATTATTATTATTATTATTTTAATGAGGTCATTAATGTGGGATCAGTGCACGCCTATAGAAGAGGGTGAATTAGGTGTGCTAACTTTTTTGTGCTATAACTAATTTTCTAACCCTAGGTGATTTATCAAAAATAAATAAATAATTAATCACAAATATAAGTGAGTTAGGAAAAGAGATACGACACCATGTTTGTTCACACGGTTTGGCAACCTCGACTTACGTCCGCGCTCCAAGCTCCCGACTTGGAGATCTTTAAATCACCTAACCTCCTCGGTTGGTGATGATTGACTTCACGGGTGTCAATCAAACCTTTACACTTGACTTTTTCTAAGGGTGTCACCCTTTACACTTGACTATTACGAGGCATCACCCTTGATCATGATTTACATGTACGGAAATTGAAAATACAATTTTAGAACTTAACTCTCTAGTATGAAATTTCAAGTTGAGGATTGAGTGAGTTAAGCCTATTCACTCATATGGATATTAGAGAAATTGTATAATGATTTTGGCAGAGCTTCGCTACAATTCTCAAGTTTTTAAAATGAGCATCGGAGAGTCTTCTATATATAGACTCTGCGTGACTAGTCAACCATTTCCAATTTAGTCAACCGCCATATGACTATTGGAACTAGCTGTTGCATTATACAGGTGTACCCGTAGACCACGGTCTTCACACCAATTGATAAACCCATCGGCTGCTAGACCGCTTCCTTAGTCACTAATCCAAGAAGCCCACTGTCCATTTTTCCAGTTGACCTTTTTCCTTTTGGTCAACTGCTTTTTCAACAGTTTCAATCATAGGGCAATCTGTCACTTTTGTGATCGATCAGCCGATCGACCATTTCCTTCGCTGCTGCATAATTTGGTCGACCTTTTCCACTGTTTAGGCGACCTCTTCTTCTGTTTTTGCATTCCTTGAATTTTCTAAGTCCTAATGATCATACTATGAGCTACATGGACTAGATAACATTAATACCTGTAAGAAGGGAATTTCCAATAAAGAATATAACGTATTTATCAATTTAAAAATATACAATAAACAACTTCATTAACCAAATAACTCTGTCATCATCAAAACAAACAACCTAATGTCAATTAGGCCAACAATTAATACTAAAGGTAGTTGCAATGTTTTTACTATTAATCTTGAAGACAAATAAATAGTGTAGTTATAAAAGGATTATGTACTAATGTCCAACAACACATAACTCATAGATTAAAAAATTGTATTATCAACAACTCCTTGTCTAATTAAATCATAGGCATTAAAATCTTCAGATACATCTTCATGTCAAAAGCTTTCTTTTGATTCTTCCTTGCCATCTTATTCTCATTAGACTGATTTTGATCATTTCATCTTTTTATACTCATCCAAGTAATTATCAAGGTCATACTTGACACATTAAACAACAGTGAAAACTTCCAAAATAGAACTAGATCCTATCATCTATAGTCTTAAGCCAAAATTTATGCCTTCAATGTTTTCTAAACTTACCATTAATCAATCGCAGCCAATCACTTTAATATAAAATATCAATTCCATAACTCGATGTGATTTTCAAAAAAAAATGAGAGCTCCTCTTAAACCAAATGAGAATATTCACAAATCATAATCTATCTGCCCCTCACATTACATACAAAATTTTGCCTCAAATTCTATCATTTTCCTATCCCCAATCAAAAAATCAATTCTTAAGAATTTTCTATCATCTCCTTGAAATAAAATATAACAAAGTCAATCACGTGTTTCATTGACAAATCAATGGCATTTTGATTCGTTATCATATCTTAAAGTCATTTCTCATCAATTAATGGATTCAATCCAACCTCAACTATGTAATCTAGTCTTAATAGCTTTCATCACACTTCTTTCATCTCATCCAAAATTAATTCTTTAATTTGCTAGTACGACATTAATTGTTTTATTCATTACTTAACATTAATTTTCATAAATAAGTGGAACTAGTCCATCCTGAAACACTTGAAATTTTCAATTATCTGAATAAACTCAAGCACCAATCTTAAGGTTCTTCTTTCTATCCTCTTTATACAAAATTGGTATCTCAACTGTCAAGGCTACAAATAAACCAATAGGTTATGACTTATCTATTTATGAACACACCAATGTGTTTTTTAAGAAAACATAAAGATTATTTACAAACTCAAATAAGATCTTAGTATTATGTCCTCAAACACAATAATTTAAGATCTCTTATATACAGTCACACTATCTATCTTAGTGATATCATTTTCAAGATGTCAACCTAGTTCTGATACCAAAAATTTTGTCACGCCCTAAAGAGGACTTGAGACATAGCAGGGAGCAACCCGACTGGAGAATAGACCAACTACCCAACCCTTAACTTTAATATACCAAATAACACTGAAAGATTTAAACAAGGACAAAAGCTAGAGCCCAAAACATGTGGATTAATCTAAATGTTCAAAAATGACATCAAAGATAGAGTAGCAATACATGTACAATAAATAACTGTGCTAAAAATAAAAATAAATTAAAAGACTAACAATGTCTAACCTCCCAAAATAAGCTCTTTAAAGGAAAATAAAAACTAGTAAAGTAGTTCATCGAGCCTACTCCTACATCGTCAATGGGTGATCTCCTTGACTAAATCTTGAAAAATAGGGGAGTCGTTTGTGGTGTATTTACTAAACTCAATAGAGATAAAGTTTTAAATTCAATGTAAGATGAGTAAAATACTTGATCATGCCAATATAAAATACTTTATGCAATGTGAGTATAAAACTTACAATAAGTCAACTTTTAAAACATTTCTTTAAAATGTGGTCCATAATAATAAATAATTGACTATTGTATAAAATTTCAGTGAAAATAGATGCAATCACAGACTCTTAGCACACTATGTCATTGGCAATAACAATAATAATGGTGATACTCGGTGATCGTAAAAGTTATAAATGACTCTAATCAAGTTTAGGGTTTTAGACACGGGACATACAATTGTCTCATTACTCTAGTTAACAACAAACAAATTTATCCTCCAATGGTTGAGTGTGCATAATGAAAGTAGGACCCCACATGGATCGATCATACTTGATTCACACAACCAAACTGATTAATAAAAATAATATGCATGGTCGAATAGAAATATGTCTAGTGAAAATACATATATAATATGAAAACCGACGAACCATAAAATGAACATATAATTTTGTATGAGAATACTTCTCAAAATAATATTAGGAAAACAATGTAATATTATATATAAAAATAAACTTCTACCTCAACTGAGCCTACCAAAGTCAAATCCTAAGTACTCAAGAATCTAAAAAACTTCACATATCATATCAAACCTTGGAACCTGCGATCATATATATTCATTAGTATGCTTTTCTAAACTACTCGGTCGATCGAACCTCAAACCTCGAACACTGGTTTTAAACCTTGGTTGTAATGATTTAAAATTTTGCATACATAGACATAATGTAAATATAATATAAGAGTATTAAATTAGTATGAAAGAAGGAAATATGGAGGATTAGACATAAATCTAATTAATTACGCATAAAATGGATTTAACCATCAATTGTTTTTCCCAAGTAGTTTGAATATTTTAGTATTGTTGAATATGCAAATGTGAACAGAATTATATGAAATTTTAGGAAGATGAAATGGACACCTAAGGACGTGAATGACACTAGAAATGAGTAATTTTGAGCTTGTAGTTAAAGTTATATAATTTTGTAGTTGAACCAAGTGCATGAAACACTTACGTACAGTTTTTGATAAATACTAGATTCAGGCAAATCAAGTAAGAATTGAAGGATGATTCCTAAAAATAAAAGTTTCTTAAGACATATATCGATGATTTCTTGTAATAAAATATGGTCACTAATTGGGTGGTGCCACATGTCAAGTTGAAGTAAGCAACTTAAAGTGTAAAAAATGAGAAAAAAAAACAGACAAGTTGGTCATTTCACTGCAATAATTGATGCCAAACTTGTAAATCTTCAGGAGGACTCTAGAAACTCTCCTTATGTTGAAGATAAGGATGAGAAAATTGTGGTTTTTCTATTATGAAACAGAACAAGAGTAGAAGAAAGAAAGAAAAAATAGGGCTCAAGAGAAAAAATTGGAAATTGAAGGTGAAAAGGTGGAATTTTTAGATTGAGTCTCAAGGAAAAGTTGTAAAGGAAGTGGAAGGGATAAAAAGAGTTAAAAAAGAAAGAACATAAGTGAATTTTGGATGTTCAAATCTGTGACAAATTAGATTAGAATTAACCATAATAATTACATTTAGCATAATTAAATATGATTAGAAGAAATATGAAACACTTAGCGTGTAAAGTGGAAATTGTTCCAATAGAACATGTGTTAGTGTTATAGTTCTAATAAGTGTTCTGGTGATTGGATTGCTTGGAAATAATACTGGTTTAAAGTAAACATATAAATGAAGATAATGGTTTTAGATTGAAATGATTTGGATGTATGCATCAAAAGTTATGTAAGTTTGAAGTTTGATGAATGACATTTCCCCCAAAATTGCTTTGTTTTAGTAAAGTACTCTAAATTGGACTTTAGATTGTGAATTTGCATAAACGTATAGAAGGAAAAATGTTTCTAACACTTTGTAGTATATGTTCCAAGTAGTAACATTGGGTAACCAATGTGATAGTTCCATGTGTCATTTGAGGATTAGTGACTAATTGTGTAATTAATGTGTAATTAGAAGATGATTAAGGTTAATTAATCATGATTAATTATTTTAATCTTGGAGATTAGCTTAGAACTAATCCAAATTAATTAGTTTAAGCTAAGATTGTTTAAAAAGTAATAAACCATGGTACTTTTGTGAATATCCATGGGTTGGAGGTCAAAATGGTCAACTTGGAAGGATATAATGAACAAAAGGGTAATTTTACCCTAATTATTCTCTAGAAACATGTAGAAATTGCTAAGTATCAACTATTTTTGTGATGATTCAGAGAAGTGAAGAAGAAGGGAGAAAATTAGAGAGACAAGAGAGGAGAAAGAGAAATTGAAGGGGAAGGTGAAGGAAATGGCCTTCAAACCTTCAATCAAAGTTGTTTCTCTCTTCAAGAGAATTATTTTGAGCCAAGAATCAAGTCTTGGTAGTGACCCAAGAAGGAGATCCAAAGAGGTAAGAACACTAACCTATGTATTTTATAAATTGTGTTAAATATTGTATAGTTTAGGTAAAGAAAGTGGCGTTATGAGGTTATGATGAACCACATATCCATCCTATCATCAATCAAGCATTCAAGATGTTCATGGAATTCTTTGAAGTCAAGCATAGGTGGAAGTTCAAGAACAATTGGAGGATAATGGAAGGTTCCAAAAAATGTCTACTTTCTGATATTTGAAAATAGTTTGATGGTTTTGGCATTCGAATCAATGTCATTTCAAAAATTGTGCTTCATAAAGATTGTAGCGGACTTCCTAAGATTTTTAGAATGGGTTAGATTGTTAAATTTGGAGTTTTTTTGCTTTGTCAAAAGCCCATGGAACAAAGAGTAAATATTATGAAAAGTCCAAGTGTCCAAGCTTGAAGACCAAGGAAGCCTTTACATGGAAACCATCCAAGTGGCTGAGCACCAAGAAAGAATAGCAGCCAAAAGACCTCTAAACTTGGAGAAGAAGAAAGGAAGAAGTAAATTAAATATTCTTTTAGTTAATTTAACTAGTATCTATTGAGTAGAAAATCGGCCAAGCTTATACTTAACCGATTTAGTTATTTAGTATTCTTTATTATTCTTGTTTAGTTATTTACTATTCTTTATTCTTGTAATTGGTTATTTATAACCACCCTCATATACAGTTGAAATTGTGTAAAAAAAAACCTTTTGCTTAATTATCAAAATTGGAGTGATTTATCTTTCAACCATTTGGCGTGTTACAACCAAAGATTACGTTGTGTGTGTTACATCACAGTATTGGGTTCACTTGTAAGTTAAGTGAATTCTCTTATTGACATCCACGTTTTTACTCCTTGGAGGAAGAGTGTGTGAAGTGGTGTCCAACTTTTCAAAGGAGTTTCATCGACAAATACATCCATACGAGAATTACAAGCTACACTAGTTACTATTTCCGGCGGATCAAGTTCTCTCAAGCATATTTCCTAATTCGTGGCAAATATTTCTATTATTCTTGAAGGAGTTCTTTCCTTATTCATCCAAGAAGGCATGATCCAAATTCCAGATCAAAAGCTTCTAAAACATGGGAGTTTTTTGTTTCCAAAGGTAGACTTGCTATATTGAATTTTGCGACAAACTAAGGAAGTTTTGAAGGACTGGTCGATCACCTTCACCGTTGACGATCGACCGCTTGAGAAAATGTTCACCTCTGTTTTTATTTCCCACGTTGATGATCAACCGCCTCAATTAGCAGTGAATTCTTGGACGATCAAAACTGCTTATTCCCAGTCAATCTCCCGGTCGATCTCCGCCTACCTTTGATCAACCGCCTCTCCTGAATATTGCCACATTTGGTTGATCCTACTTCTTTCAATCGATTCTTCAACATTACATCAACATTTCATCAACAAAGGTTGCTCAACATATTTAAAGGTTATATTCTAACTCCCTTCTGGTGGTGCATCATTTGGTATCATAGCTAAAATGACTCCTATTAATTGTGTTCCTTTTTTTTATTCCATGATGGCATGGGGAACCATTACAAGCAAGGGAAAATTGGAAGCATCTATCATTTCTTTTGGTGATTTGAATTTTTCAAAAGATTATTTGGATTGGGAAGACGAGATCGAAAAGATTATTCAAATAACTATTTTTTCGGAGAAGACCTTGGTACAAATTATTTCTTCAAAGCTTAGAGGAAGAGCCTCAAGATGGTGGGATAAACTTATCACCAACCGAAAAAAAAAACGGAGGAGAAGACATCAAAATGTGGAGTTCAATGAAAATTTTTTCGAGATGAAAGTATGCTCCAACGTTTATCAAAATCGTCCCATCCTCACCACCAATCACATGGTATAAAAAAATCTTCCAAAAGTTGTCAGTCTCAACTCGATAAATTTAACACATTGTTTGAAGGAATATTGCAACACTTGAAACAAGTATATCAAACACTCCAAATTTACAAGCACAAAGTCATGATGTGTTATTAGAAGAAACTCTTGGAGCAAAATGATGAAGACGTTACAACACCTCAAGAAGGACCAACACTATCTTCAGAATCTCAAAAAAAGGAGGAGGATTGTGTAGAAGAGCAAGTACCTGAAACTATAGAGGACCAAGATGACTCATTGACAATAACAACACAAGAGGAGCAAACTTTTCCTATCCAATGTACCAACAAGGACAAGGTTTACTCTTTATTTGTTGATGAGAAAATTTGTGCTAACATAACTTCTATGATTTTGGTTAAAGGAAGTTGCTTGGAGATATTAATGCATGGCATCCCGCTCAAATTTTGGTGGCACATTGACAAGGATCACAATCTTCATGGCCAAAGTCTAAACAAGAAAATGTGTGTCCTTTAATCAAAGTTGAAAGAAATTGCACAAATATGTCTTCCATGGTTTTTAAGAAAACTTTGAGTTAGTTGAATGACAAATAATACATTAAGGTAAATCCAATTTTGGTTGATTTTTCTCATGGGAGCTTCACTAACATTGATTTGTGATATGATACCAACAAGTACTAGCCGTTTTCTTTGGGAATTACCGTGGCTACATGATAGGAGGCATCACATGATTAATATCCTAACCCCCATTCTAGTTATTATTCATCCAAAGGTAATGGAGGGTTGATCAAGCTAACTCCACTGCAACCGGAGCAAATATCTAAAGATTATGATGCATTAAAGGAAAATCAGATGAAAACTATTATGCTGATGACAAAAAGATATGTGCTGATAGATAAATTGATTGCCTAGATTCTTAAGATTGGATAGACTAAAATATTTTATTATATTGCTATATCATCGATTTGGCATAGCTAGGATGTTCTCTTTAGTCATGATGAAAAATCACTCATGGATAACATTGTTGGTATACCTAGTTGTAGTAAAACAGGTTTTCTAGTGATCTTATAGACTCGTGATGTTGGACTTACTTGCTATTTTGGAGCTAGAAAAACCTATTGCATCATGAGAAAAATTTTAGATATTTGACATTGCTTTGATTCTATGGCATTACTTTTGTGGCAATCACTATAACAAGGATACTCCCTTTAATTATGATGGACTTGATTGCTATTTTGTGGGTAGAAGAACATATTGCATCATGAGAAATATTTTGAAATTTGTTGATATTGATCGGACTCTTCGGCAATACTTTTATGGCAATAAGAGTGGTGATGATTTTGTCAAGTTTGGAAATTGCTTGTTTCATGGTTTCAAACACTACTTACCTATTTGTGAATCATTGTCTAAGAATAAATTGTTAGATTATTTTCCTTATATGATCAAGTACAAAAAGAGAAAGGTGAAATTAGTGGCCAATACACCATTTCATAGATTGTGTTTCCAAGGATGGCAAGTGTTATATATCAATAATTGGATTTCAAAAATCACTAGCAAGGAAAGTTCTTGGTGGAGACCTAGTAAACCATATTGAAGGACAGACAACTTAAGAAGTTACCAAGACATTACTAATAAGGAAAGTTCATGGTGGCGGCCTAGCAAACCATATTGGAGAAAGAACTACTTGGGAAGTTACCATAAGATTGTTCTTTGGCCACATATACTTAAAGATATTCTCAAGAAAATATTTGTTGAAGTTATTGAATTATAAAGGGGTATCTACGACACTTCTAAGCTGTTGTTCAAATATGGAAGGGGGTTTGTGAACATCTTACTATTATTGGCCTAGTACATCGTAAAAGATTTGTTTTCTTATCTCATTCATGAAGATTTTGAAGCCATTGCAAATCTTAAGGTCCATTACACGTCTCCTTATCTTGTGAAAGAAGATTATGAAGGACTTACTCTATGGCCACATATACTTAAAGATTTTCTCCAATTTTTATTTATGGTAACTATTATTGTGCCCTACATTATTTCTAACTCGAAGATAGAAAATGAAAATCTAGTATTTGAGTCATTGTTCAAGCATGGGCATAGGTTTATGCCTACTACATCAAACATTATTTGTTTCCTTATTACACTCATGAAGACAACGTAGAAATTACAATCTTGATGGTCTATGATGAATCTCCTAATTTCTATGAAGATTATGAAAAGACAAGACATGATTCGAGGTTGAATCCTTTTCAACCCTGAGAGGATGATGGACCATAGATCCATCTTATCATCAATCAAGCCTTCAAGATGTTCATGGAATTCTTTGAAGTCAAGCATAGGTGGAAGTTTAAGAACAATTGGAGGATAATGGAAGGACTTCCCAAAACTGTCTACTTTCTGACCTTTAACGAGTGTTTGATGATTTTGGCATTTGAAATGACATTATTTCAAAAAGAGTGCTTCATGAAGATTATATCTGACTTCCTAAGCTTTCTGCAATGGATGGATCATTAAATTTGGAGTTTGTTTGCTTCATCAAAAGCCCATGGAATAGAGAGTAAATATTATAGAAAGTCCAAATGTCCAAGTGTCCAAGCTTGGAGACCAAGGAAGTCTTTACATGGAAACCATCCAAGTGGCCAAGCACCAAGTAGGAATATCTGCCAAAAGACCTCTAGACTTGAAGAAGAAGAAGAAAGGAAGAAGTAATTAAATATTCTTTTAGTTAATTTACATAGTTTTCATTAAGTAGAAAATCGGTCAAACTTATACTTCACCGATTTAGTGATATTATTCTTGTTTAGTTATTTACAATTCTTTATTCTTGTGATTGGTTATTTATAACCACCTTCATGTAATTATTTAAACAGTTGAAATTGAATAGAAAAAGCTTTTGCTTAATTATTGAAATTGGAGTGACTCCTCTTTCAACCATTTGGCGTGTTACAACCAAAGGTTAACTTGTGTGTGTTACATCACAAAATTGGGCTCACTTATAAGTTGAGTGAGTTCTCTTATGGACATCCACATTCTTACTCCTTGGAGGAAGAGTGTGTGAATTGGTGTTCAACTTTTCAAAAGAGATTCATCGACAAATACATCCATACGTGAGTTACAAGCTACACTAGTTATGATTTTCGGCGACTCAAGTTCTCTCAAGCATATTTCCTAATTCATGGTAGATATTTTTGTTATTCTTGAAGGAGTTCTTTCCTTATTCATCCAAGAAGGCGTGGTCCAAATCCAGCTCAAAAGCTTAAACGTGGAAGTTATTGGTTTCCAACGGTAAACTTTCTATATTGAATTTTTTGGCAAACTAAGGAAGTTTTGAAGGATCGGTCAGTCACCTTCACCATTGATGATCGACCGCTCGAGAAAATGTTTGCCTGTCTTTATTTCCCACGTTGATGATCGACCGCCTCGATCAGCCACGAATTCCCAAACAATCAAAATTGCTTATTCCTGGTCGATCTCCCCCTACCTTTGATTGACCGCCTCTCCTGAATATTGCCACATCTGGTTGATCCTACTTCTTCCAACAGATTCTTCAAGATTACATCAACACTTCATCAACAAAGGTTGCTCAACATATTTACAGGTTATATTCTAACTTCCTTCCGCTGGTGCATTAGGTTATATAATGAATCTTTGGATTGTATGTTGATATATATGGATAATATAGATTTTTTTTGTTAACATTTAGTTAAATTGGTGGAATATAATTATGAAATAGAGGTAATTAAAGATTAAGGGTTGTAACCTATAGAATTCCTAATTTAAATGGCATATTAAATGCTTTAAAGGGTAAACTTTGAATGATTGGATTCAACAGTTATATCCAATTTTGTTTTGATGCTTAATTGGAGGCATAAAAGTAGTTTAATTTGATAAATAGAATTGTTGAATTGATGAATTAGATATTGTTATTCAATATAGATATTAGATTGGTTTGGGTTAGTTTAATGTTGGTTAAAATAATATAGAAATGTCTATGTTGATGATTTAGGCCATTCTTATTTTTATAATGTGATGTGACATGAAAAGATATGCTAAAATGGTGAGAAAATAAGATTGGGATACGAGAACACATGCCATGTCTTTAGGTTAAGTCATTCGAATGAGTAGTAAATAGGGAAGAAAATGCCTCAGGAGCGGACTTCCAGAGTCCTAGTCAAACGTTGGAAAGATTAAATGTTAAGGAAATGCCCTCAAGAGCAGGCTGCTGGAGTCTAGAGTGAACATTCAAAAGGCAAATTAGAGGTGTAAGTGTCTTGGGATTGAGCAACCAGTGGAAGCCCAAAAAAGTAAAATAGATGAAAAACACTCTAGAGATTAGATGACTAGAGTGTGAGCGAACGCCAAGTGCACAGTAATGCTCTCGAGTTTGGGTGTTCGGCGTCGAAGGTAGACTCCCATAAAAGGTATTTTGGTGTCTGTAATGTGTCTGGAGCAGACACCAACGGATGGGTTGAGGTTGTTTGCATGTTGTCAAATTTGCATGTTGTCTTTAAATTTTAACCTATTTGTTTGACCAATGCTTAAGCCCTTTGATTATGGTTTTAGGCATCATTAGAAGATGTCTAGATAGATTTATGGTCACTATTCATGCATCATTTGTACTTGATTAATAACAAGATTTGCATACTTCATATCACATACATTACTAGTATGTATTGTATACATTCAATGTATGCATAGAATAGATGCTCAAATCATGCATCATAGAATTATGTATATGTACGAACAATATTGCGGAAGATAAATTGGCAACATTTTCACCTAATTATCTGGCCAGCTAAGTATTGTGTGAACATATGTAAAGTAAGAAATAGAAGGGAGTGACTATATGTCCCCTTTGGGTTGCAAATCCCTAGCCCTCCAGAGGTTTAAGTTGACGTCCAGGTGCTACTGGGGAAAATTGCCAGTAGGATGTACATATGTGTGTGTTTTTATATACGGTGGATTGTGATTATGCATATTGACATTCATATATATGTTAATATGGTACTTGTTGATAATATCACCATTTAAATAAAATGGAGCATTTGCATTGATTCATTTATCTTTGCATGGTTGTGAAAAGAAAGACAATGTGTGATATTCATATTGCATTTCAATCATATTGTATTTTATCCATATTGCATATCATCTTAGAAATCAAAAATGGGGAAAGTCATGGTAT
The DNA here is from genome assembly GCA_022433065.1 of Begonia loranthoides. Lineage (NCBI taxonomy): Eukaryota > Viridiplantae > Streptophyta > Magnoliopsida > Cucurbitales > Begoniaceae > Begonia > Begonia loranthoides. The sequence goes on from CM039469.1 coordinate 8,215,492, forward strand.
CTAGGCAATGGTCTATAATATCATGTGTCTAGGAGTAATCATATATGCATTATATGAAAGTGCTACATATAGAGGATAATGATAAAAATGATGTGAGATTAGACATTAATTACAAATATCTAGATAGTTTAGGGTTAAACATACAATAGAAATGTCTACATAATGTTAGTTATAGATAAATCATAAAAGAGCATAGGGAGAAAATTGTCTATACGATAGGTAGTGTGCTTAAAAAGGAATAGCACATGAGACTTGTTATTGAGGTATTTAGAATACATATATACATATGGGATTAAATTGTGTATGAAAAGTAATTGCATAGGAGAATTGGGTAAGGTAGGCTATGATTACTTAAATCATAGACCAAAACATTCACACACATACATTATCACTTCTTACATAAAGAGGTGTGACATATAGATGTGGTATTAATCGTTGGATGTGTGATCATAAGTGTTGATCAAATATAAGAATTGAAGATAATCGTTGGATCCGCTAATTTTTTTCAAGAACATGTAGTAGCAGGTCGTCTGTAAAAAGGCAAAGATCTAGTGGACTGGTTACATAGCATAGGCACTTAAGAAAATTTTGGGTTTGATCTTTTATTGTATTTAGTTAGTTTAGCCCATATTTGTAAAGTAAATTTTGATAAAGTTTTGTAAATTAATGATATTATAACTTTCCTATTTGAGTTGACTTTTATATTTATGTGGCTCAAATATGTACATGTAATTATAAATTGTGAGCTTCCAATGCTTTGTGTGTTCTTCGGGGGGAGAATTCTATTCTCGAACCCGATTCCCAAAGGAAACGAGGTCAGGGCCATGACAAAATCTGAGTTTCGAAGTGTTGAAACTATATAAGAAATTCTTATCCTTAAAGAATTAAAATTTCATGAAATTCTCAAGATATAGGTGAAAATTTTAGTATAAGAGTTGTTTATTACGAACTCTGGATATATTTGGTTTGAGAATAACATGTTTATGGTTGATATTGAATGATTTAGAATGGGTTGGTATGAGAATTGTCACACCCTGCAAGGAACCCGAGAAATAATGGTGACCAACCCGACCCGAGAATGTACCGCATCACCCAACCTTTAACATTAAATGTCTTATGTAGTAGTAGAAGACTTTAATAAAAAAAATTCATGGCCCAAAACAACTAGACTAAACTATAAGCCTAAAAGTCTAATGAAATTAAATATTCAAATATATCCAAATATAAACTCTCGAAAGAAAAATTACAAGATTAAGAAATAACTCGTCGAGTTTGCACCTACTTCAGCCTCTGATGTTCTTCATGACTAAAACCTAAAAAGGGAGAGTTGTTTGGGGTGAGTCGACTAAACTTAATAGGAAAGAAGTTTTATATTCAACATGTGGGTGAGAAAAATGTTTGAGCATGCTATTACAAAATATTTCATAAAATTGTGTTCAAAATCTACAGTAGGGCAAGTTTAGAAATAATCCACTATATTGTGGTACATACATCAAATAGGCTTCTATTGTCAAACAATAAAAGCTCAGTGAAATGGAGTCACTCACAGACTTCAAACATATCATGTCATTGGCTGTAACGGAAATAAATAACAATGATACTCCGGCGATCGTAGTAGTCTCAATGACCCTGATTAGGTTTAGAGTTTTACAAAACTAAATTCTCAAACCACTAGAAGAATAAATCTTGAAATCCACTTACCTTCGATGTTGTAGAAGATACACAGTCGATAAGACTTCTTCCTAGAATTTCTTCTTTAAAAATTTTGCCAATCTCTTCACAAATGAAATTTTCTTCACTTCGGAAGAGTATAAGCATTGCCCATATAGAGTAATTTAAGGAGAAGAGTCTCCATGAAGTAAGTAACCACTCCCACCAAAAAGGGAAATTTGGTATTTTTTTATAAAATAAATTCTTATCTCTTAAACATGGCAGTTATCACACTTTGAGCAGTCATTCTTTTTCTTATGCTATTGATTGGTCTATGGACAAAAATTATTATTTCTCTCACATGCCTTAAGGGCATTTAGTGTGTAAAGGTCTGTGAGTGACCTTATTTTTACTAGGACTGTAACGGCTGTTGTCCTCATTAGTTGAGGGATACTGTTTTTTTTTTATCATTTCAAACTTTTCTTTAATGGTGCAATAATGGTTAGTTTCCAAAACCACACTCCACAATCGCCACCATTTGAGGATTACACCAGTTGATTCTCTCCATTCTGCAACCTTGTAGTTTTCTTCATACAGATTGAGAGGTTGTGAGTATTTTTCATCTAGAGTTTTTGTTCAGAGTGATGTATGGTGTTCAGGTTTGAAGGTAAATAACTAGATGAAATGGTTGTGTTGAAATTTGATTTCTATTTTATAAAAGATTTCTGATTTTCATTCGAGACGTTTAGGAAGTCAAAATTTTGCTCTATTGGCATCGAATCAAAGTTTTTATTATGCAACTCGGAGGAAATCGTCAACGATTTTGTGAAGGAAAGCTGGTCCTCTTTCAGTTTTGCAAACTTTTGAAAATAGAAGTGAAACTATTAGAATTTTGGATGTATGAAAAAGGGTTTGGTTTATGCGTGAAATCAAATTAGATTACACTCTACTATGCATTAATTGTTTAAATTTTGAGACTTTTCTGAAAAGTTTGATTTTTTTTGGAGTTTCAGGATGGTTCTATAATGTAGCAGTCGACTGAGGTCAAAAGTTGGTCAACCAAATTTATGGTAGAGAGGACAACGCTTGAAAAAAGGTCGTCCGGACTTAAGAATCGATCGACCAGGGAAATTTCATGAACGAAGAGCGGTCAACCAAATGCTCGAAGAGTGGTCGACTAAACCACTTTTAAGGATGACCAGTCCAGTCGACTGAGCTTTTCCTGGGTCTTCTAGATCAAATTTTAAAAGTTGAAATTTTTTTGGGATTGTTTTATAAGTTCCTCAAGTTGGTTCATATCCTAGTTATGGGTTAAAAACTGATTTGATTTGAATATGTATACTTTGATATGTTCAAAGGATTATAAGAGGTTCAAACTCCATGAAATATTGTTGCTTGGGCTTTGGCTTGGTAGGCCTTGTTGATGTTGAAGTTTAATTTTATGTCCAACATCATGACATTTTATAAAATTTTATTTTGAGACTTGTTTTCATATAAAATAACAAATCCATTTTTATGGCCATCATTTTTTATACAATTATGCATTTTCATTGGACATGTTTTATTCGAGTATGCATATTTCATTCATTAATCATCTTGGTCGAGTAAACCAAGTTTGATCGACTCATGAAGGGATCCTAATTTTTTACACATATTCAATCGTTAATGAATATATTAGGGTTTAGGTTTAGGGTATTGGTGTCTTATTTTCATGGCTTTAGTGATTGTCGAGTATCATAGGTATTATTTATGTCTATGACATGGTGTGTCTAGAGTTTGTGAGTGGCTCTATTTTTTCACTGGGCTTTTCATAATGTACAATAGAGCCTATTTTTTATATGTACCAGACTATAGCGGAATATTTTATTGTTTTCCCTACTGCTTGTTTTATAAAACCACTTTATCTTAGATGTTTTATATATGACATGCTCTCCATTTTATTTTAAATTTCACATAGTACGTAAAAATTTACATCTATTGAGTTTAGTTGAATCATTCCAACGACATTTCTTTTAGCTTTTAGTTTGGAGGATCCCCAATTGCCGATGCAGGAGTAAGTTCGGCAAGACTTTCACTTTAGTATTTATTTCTCTTCAAGAATTATATTTGTGAGGTTGGAAACTAATTTAAATTTATAATAAAATTTTAGTTATTTACTTTCTTGGCACATTAATTTTTGAACTTATATTTATCACTTTATTTTTATTGTCACTGTTGGACCTTTGACTTAGCCCAGTTGGTTGAACCCTAACTTTTACTTTTACATTTAAGACTTCTGCTCCTAACAATAAACCTTACAACCCTGGCTTTCACTTTTACATTTAAGACTCCTGCTGCTAACAATAACTCTTAAGTTACGAGTGGGACAGTAGGATTCATTTTGGGCTGGGTCATTCTCTATTATGTCTCGGGTCTCCTTTAGGGCATGACAAGGATTGTATTCTATGGAAAACGGTAGAGACATTATTTTGTATATAGCTACCCTTGTATGTAGCAATGTTTTCAAAACTTTTCCCACCGTTGGCTTAAGAAGCTTATTTTTTTTAATGTTAAAAAGATTTTGATGAATATAAATCCATGCACTACATTTTCTCACTAGCTCAGTATTTGTTAGAAATAAAATGATAAAATTAATATTTTTTTCATGCATGGTATAAGATTCTCTACGGAGTTAGTCGCTCACTCCAAAACATTCTCACTAGCTCAAAATTTTTTAGAAATAAAATGATAAAATCAATATTTTTTCATGCACAGTATAAGATTCTCTACTGAGTTAGTCGTTCACTCCAAAACAACTCTTTTTTTTCATATGGAAATTGTAACTTTTCTTTTCGTAAATCTCAACTTTTCCTTAAATTTTGTTTTTTGAAATAACAACAACTAAACCTGTCATTTAAAATAACTATTTAATCAAGCATTTGTGAAATATTACAATGGAAGACTTTTAATAAAAATTCAAACATAACTGTTGTAAAACCCAAGTTTAAGAGTTTTTTACAATTTATATAAAATCCACTGCTTAAACAACAACCAAATATTAAACAGAACCAATTATTGTAAAGAAACCATTTTAAAAGAGTTATCAAGTCTCAAGCCATAACCCACAGTCGAACAGTCTCAACAACACCAAGTCTTCATCATGGGCAAACTTCCTCAACTTGTGATGCACTAGTGGAAGCTCTGATACCAAATGATGCACTTGCGGAAGCTTCCGGGGTGTTTGGAAGGAAGACGGATGCACTACGGACGCCTTTAGAAATGATGGACGCTCAAAAATGGGCACAACAGACATCCCTTATGGAGGAACAAACATCCTTTATATCGAAAAGACGCTATTTTGAGCTAAGAGACGACGGGCCCTTTAAATGGGGAAGACAGACGCCCCTTTTAGAGGAACGGACATCCTTTACAGCACAAGAATTGACGGCATTAAAATGTCGACAAGACGGACATCCCTTTTAGAGAAGCAGACATCCTTTACAATGAAAGAATTGATAGAGAGGAAACAGAAGCTAACTTCCTTTGGAGGACAGACGTCCCTTGGAGGAGCGGACGTCCTTTATAGAAAATTTAAGTTAAAATGTCCATCCTTTATAGCTAAAGTGTCATCGTTTGGAGCACAGGGACGTCCTTTATAGCAAAGGGACATCCAAAACACGGCAAACACTACCCGTGATTGCAGAACGAGAAGCTCCTTCAATATAAGTCTAAAAACGCGAAATGGACCCAAGAACTACTCTAAACTGGAATGACAATTCTTGATGAAGTTACTCCTGAGTCAATGGAAAAGGTCGCGGAAGAAAGGCCAAAAATTTGGAACAAATCCTTCTCTATGAATTGAGGCCGTCTTCCTCCAATGATAAGTGATAAAATGAAACTGTACAAAAAAGTAACAAGTTGGTCCAAAAAGACACTATTGTTGTGTCTTCCGACTTCAGTGGCTGCTTCGCAAAAAGTAGCTCTCCAACTTGGATCTTTGAAAGTTTTCTACACCTTTGCTGGATATTCTTCTTCGATGGCACAAAGAAGAGGAAGGAGAAGTAATAAGAGAAATCACCTAAAACGTACAAGAGATTATCTCAATTTTGTACACACAAACTCAATCAGATATGACTCACCGAAAATAATGCGGCAGACTGAATAAACTCCATGTTTTGAAAAACGTTCAGTTCTGTATTCAACTCCTTTTGCCTTACAAAATTCACTTAGAGATGCTTAAATACCCCACTAATTAGGCTTAAGCCATAATGACTAAATTATAGCAATAACCTTAAAAATAAAACACAACATACAGACACAAAACCAAACAACAAACGGACAAAAAAAAAAAAAAACCTAAAATAAATAGTTCCAACAACAATTTAACTATTACAAATAAAATAAAAATTAAATTAAAATAAAAAATGAGGCAAAGCCCGTGGTGCATCATAGTCCCCTGGTTGAAAAGGATTTGACCTCAAATCTAGTCTTCCACCTCTATCCTCAACCGATGTTCCTCCTCCTAGATCAAATGGGAAATTACGATTGACACCAAGCATAATGACTTTATCTTAGACTGCCCATACCGTCTTGCCAAAGGTGGGATAACAATGGTGGATTCGCACAAGACAGCAATCGGATTGAGTATTGGTAGTAAAATGGAGTCAAAATAATCTTCAATCTTAACATTAAAATCAACTTTTCCACAGTCCAAGTCAGCATCATTATCCACAAAATTTATAAATTTATCTCAACTGTAATTATCACCTTTATTAATAACCTGGATATCAAGCTCAGTACCATGGTGTTCATTAGCCAGCAACATTTCCATAGTAACACCACTAAGCATGCTAAGGTTAACAACCCCATTTGAAATTCCAATATATAAAAAGGGCCCAATAACAGCAGAATGAATGAAATTTCCAAACCGCAGTGATATAACATATTCAATATCATCAATGTTGTTGATCCATCCAATTTTTAAAACCCAATCAATTAAGAAAATTGATAGCATGTACCTTCCCTAGCTTATACAATTGTTAAGAAAAATTTGCTCCCTTGGAAGTTTATTTTGCACCGATTTACTCATGTATGCATTAATCTCTCTTTGAAGCCTCTTCAGCACTAATGGCTCTCTTTGATAACCAAAATGGAGCATCACATGACTTAGTTTTTATTTCTCCAATCTCGGAATCCAATTGGAGAGTTAAACTCTCATGTGGAGAAACAGCCTCTTCATCAAATTTCTCTTCCCCAAGACTTGATGCCCTTAATTCAACATTACCCTCCTTATGACAATCTTCTTCAAATTTCTCCACTATACTCATTGTTTCCATTTGATGCAAAAAATTTCAGTTATGCAAAGTGGAGGGCTTACCATCATCCATGAGGTGTGTTTCCTCTAAGGCTGAGAGTGTCTCCCCTTGAGGAGGAGCTTCTTCATCATTGACCATTAACTTTGGAAATTCCTCATCAATAGAACATCCCTCAACACAAGATGAAGTAAACAAAGAATCGTTAGAAATACGCGGATAAAGCAATTCTTGATAACCGACATTAATTTCTTCCAACTCGGTTTCATTTTTAACAACTTCAATAATTTCTTCCACTTCAACTTCTTAAATAATTTCTTCCACTTCTTCCCATGGACTTTGTGTTTGAAGAGTCTTAAGATGTTGATTTTGTACCTCTTGTAATTTTTTAGCTATGTCTTGCATCAAAGTTTTATCTTATCAAACTTGCGGTGACAACTAGACTCACGTCTCCTCGGTGATTGTTGCATTGATGCTTACCTCTTTGCTTCTCGATTTTTTGTAGAATATGCTACACCTCTTGTATTCATTTTCTCAAGATAATAATGCACAATCACATAGCATAAACATGCCAAATTGGCTCTGATACCAAATGATGCACCAACGGAAGCTCTGATACCAAATGATGCACTTGTAGAAGCTTTTAGGGTGTTTGGAAGGAAGACGAATGCCTTTAGATAAGACAGATGCTAAAAAAATGGGGACATTGGACCTCCCTTGTGAAGGAACAGACATCCTTTATATTGAGAAGACATCGTTTTGAGCTAAGAGACGATGGACGCTTTAAATGGGGAAAGGCACACGTCCCTTTTAGAGGAACGATATAGCACAGGAATTGACGGCATTAAAATGAGGACAAGGTGGATGTCTCTTTTAGAGAAGTGGATGTCCTTTATAGCAAAAGAATTGATGGAGAGGTAAAGGAAGCTGACTTCCTTTGGAGGATGAACGTCCCTTAGAGGAGCAGACTTCCCTTGGAGGAGCGAATGTCCCTTATAGAAAATCTAACGTTAAAATGTCTGTCCTTTATAGCTGAAGCATTATTATTTGGAGCACAAGGACATTCTTTATAGCATAGGGATGTCCAAAACATGTCAAACACGTGATTGCAAAACAAGAAGCTCATTCAATATTTGTCCACAAACGCAAAATGGACCACGAACTACTCTAAATGGGAGTGATGATTCTCAATGAAGTTACGCTCGAGCCAATGGAAAAGGTGCAACACCCGACTTTTTAAGTTGTATGATTATCGAGGTATTACCAAGGATGTTTTGGATCGTTAAGTTAAGGAGATATTCCTGATAATGTTTTCCCCATATACGTGATGTAATCAAGGGTTGGGAGTATTTAGGATGTTACATTACATATTTATACGTGTTATTTGTGACATGTATTTATGGGGTAAGTGTTATGGGATGAGAGCTAAGTAGGAAAATTTGAGGAAAGGCTATTCTGTGCTTTTTTGGATGCCTGCGGATGACATGCGGACGAGTTATATCGTCTGCAAGTGGATTGCGTGGCATCCCCGATGCTTGGGACACACTAAGACGGGAGTTTACGTCCTGACGTGTTTGGAAATTAACTTCCAGACGCATGCAGACGACTTGCAGATGAGACGTGTCGTCCACAATATGCATTGCACGTCACCCTTAGCCTGGGGATGACTCAGGACACGATTTTGTGTCCTGACTTTACTGTGTCGCGGACTTTCAGATGAGTCCGGATGAGTGCGGACATGGATTAGCCGCATCCGATTTGAATCTGTCCAATCCAGGACACTTTCAGATGAGTCTGGACGACTGCGGACGTGAGGAGACCTCGTCTGATTTGACGCTGTCTAATTTTTGGACACATTCGGCTACCTACGACGCTTCATACAGATGCCAAATCGCATCCGAATGACCTGTGTGAAAGACTCCAGACAAGAATGGCCTCTGTTTGTAGATGCCATATCGCGTCTTAATGTTGCTTCGGACGGTACGAACCAGGAAGAGGACATCATTCCTCGTCCATGAAAACCATTTTGCCTTAAGGATTTTATTCTTGCGGATGAATGTGAATGCGTACAAGACCAGTGCATCCACACTCATCCGAAATAGCCCAAACCTATGATTTATTTAGTGTTAAAATGATGAAGAATTGCTGTTTAGTCCATAAATCTCCAAATAGAATCGACCCTCCCCCACCCTCCTGAGTAGGCGTCGACCTCCCCCTGCTGGAGCTGCCCTTGCCTGCTGGAGCCGACCTCTTCCTCCCCTAGGCATCCCTTCCTACCTCCTCCTTCAGGTATAAGCCTTCCTCTCTTCCATTCTCAGTCCACTTTTCCTTACTGCGTGAGAAGCTTCTACGTGAGAGAAAAAGAGAGTGACCGAGAGAGGGAGTGAGGGTCCAAGAGAGGGCTTCTGAAAGTGAGAGATTGTGAGTTAGCCATTGTGGGTTAGCTATTGGGGTTAAGTGCTAAACATGAGTGAAGTTGATGGTGAAGTATGAGGAGTAAAGTTGGAGCTGTGAAGTGAGCTGCTGCTATGTGTGGAGTGCTGCATGTGAGCTGAGAAGCCGTGAGCTAGGAGTGTTGTTGTCTCTGTGTGAGTTTAGTTCATCAATTTAGGTAAGGAAAACGGATGTGTCTTGGCCATTTGGAGGCCCTACACCATAAGTAGGTGTGCGTGAGTGGTAGATTTACTAATGCTATGTAGTGTTTCTTTGGTTGTTGGTTCCTGACTGTTCGTTATTTTCCTTGGATGAGTTATTATTGTTATTTCCGTGTTGACTTCTGGGCTATTTGTTATTTCCTTTGTGATAGTGTAGATTCCTTTGTTGTTAATTGTTCTCTTTACTGCAATTATTTAGCTTATGTGATGAATGATCAATGTCCGAATGTGATGGGTATAGAATGATAAATGCATGAATGGTGAGAATCATGAAAGGGGTTAAGAGTTCTCTTAGACATTCTATTAATTATTATTGACTTGCTTCTTAGTTTAAATTCTTCATGTTAATTAAATTGTCATTTCCTTTCATAATGCATATGTTGTTCTGCCATTGGTTCTGTTTAGTTAAATATCTCTATGTTTAGCATGTTTAATCATTTTGAATAAAAGCATGATTTATCAACTAGGATGTAATCTATCATTTGAGCTCCTTTAAGTAATCCGAGCATGTTTAGCTAAATTAATTAATTAGCATGTTTATAGTTGAAATCGATTACTAAGCATGCTCTGTTTTCTATTGGCTGAGTATGTCCCCATATAAATGTTAGTTAAATAAGCATGCATAATTAGTTGGTTTATCAAGCACGTTTCCAGTAATTGTTTGTTAAACATGTTTATGTGTTGTTTTGTTAGATGAGTATGCATGGTTAGTCTTAGCGTATTATTGTATAATGATAAATCAAGCATGTTCCTATAAGCCGTATATTAAGCATGTTCTATTAGTTAGTTGTTATAAATGTTTCTATGAATTAATTGTTAAGTTTGTTTCCAGTTATTGTCTAAAGCATGTTTTTGTGTTTAGTTTAGCTTAGTTTAATGAGCATGTTTAGTTAATTGTAATTCATCGCATGTTACTTTATCATCTCATATTGTTCGTTCGTTGCTTTCAATTCAATATCATAATTGTTCCCTGTTATGCATTTTCAATTATAACTGTTGTGCGCTTTCAATTATTGTTGTTCATTTTATGCGCAATTTCAATTACAACTTGCTTTCATTTCAATGAAATTGTCAATTACCTTTTTTTTATGCGCAATGTGAATTGCATCATGCATCATATTAGATTGAGAATGAATAGTCATGCATCATGTTAATAGAAACCAATAGGGAGTGCCACCTTAGTGGTGGTACTCACACATGCATTGTGAGGAAAAATGAAGAAAATGATGAAAATATGAAAAAGAAGAAAAAGGGAGTTAGGGGATGGTAGGGTAAGTACGGATCAGCCAGGTAGACAGGATTTGTAACGACCCAGTTTTTCGTAAATTTTTTAAAATGTGTAAAATTTGAAACTTTTATAAAACCATTGAAATAGCTTTTAAAATAGGTCAGAGTGCAACGTTAACCTGGACTGCTACTATCTCTTCTTTAAACTCGTTATGAAAACCAATTAATAAAATGCGGAAGCGTTATAAAATCATTTATTAGAAACATAGCGAAAGCGTAAATCATTTAAATGAAAGGACTAAATAATTAAATACAATTTATTACAACTGTTTATTCATTTCTCTCTTTGCCTGGCCAGCCTCGAGTCTCGCGCATGCAAATCCTTCATCCCTGCTTTATTATCTGATTTACTCCTAAGTCTGTGCATTTGTTTTCACGTACACGTTCCTACACCTACACCACAAGTAACTGTAAGCCCAAGGGCTTAGTAAGGAAAAGGGTTTAATGTAATATGATATGCCTCTCTTTAGTCCTTTTTCTTCTTTTTCCCTTCAGGCGTATCCCGCCCTCCAGGCTTTTTCTCAGTGATAGGCGTAACACGCCCATCCTGAATATTCTTTTCCCTTCAGGCGTATCCCGCCCTCCAGACTCTATTCCAGTAATGGACGTATCCTGCCCATCCTGAACATTCTTTTCCCTTCAGGCGTATCCCGCTCTCCAGGCTTCATTCCAGTAATAGACGTATCCTAATTAAATTACATGCTCAAGGGATGTTATTAGTTAACTTAACTAACATGCTCAACTAGTTGGTTAATTAACATGCTCAAGGGTTCGTGATACATTAAACATGCTAATATAATTTGGTTAATTAACATATTACTAATTAATTTATGATGCTAATTAAATTAAACATACTAATTACATGCTCGAGTCTAGTAGTCAATTACATGTTCAGGTCTCATTGATTACTCTAGATAGATTGACATGCTTGAGTCTAGTTAATTATTCTAATTTAGCTAGTTGCTCTAATTAATTGACATGCATCAAGGATTTGACATGCTAGTAAATTAAACACGCTAATTAATTAATCATGCTCATTAACATACTCGGGTTTAGTAGATGATAATATGCTATGAACAAGTAAATATAAACAGGATTATAAACAATACCAAGAAAACAATAACAAAGGAGATATAAAAACATCTATTCATATAGTCACTGAAATTCTTAATCCATTCCTACTTAGTTCCTTCTTCTTTCCTCTTTTCCATTCTTTGCTAATAAAGTAAAGCATCTCCATTAATTTCAATTGAAGTAAAGCATAGTAAAGGGAATTGCGGCGAAAGACAATATAATTGTATTAAAGAAAATTACAGTAAAGGAGTAACATACAGAATATAATCAAAGGAAGACTAGCATGCTAATATTATTATCCTTATTAATTACATGCTCGAGTTTAGTCAATTACTAGTTAACTCACTCTACTTAATTAACATGCATTAGTGATTAATCAGGTCAATTAAACATGCTTGACTAGTTAAATTTATCATGCTCAACTAGTTAGTTAATTAATTTTTAAGCATGCTCAACTAGCGAGTTAACATGCTCAACAAATTAGTTAACATGCTCAAGATATAATTACCATTATTATCTTAGGTGATTAGGCATACCTAGATTAAACATGCTTAATTTAATTAAATGTGCTTAAAGAGATATCAAAAATAATATTCTAATTGTTTATCCTAGTTATAGTTGATGGACATGCTCAAGGAGTACTTACAATTATTAGTTTAATTTAATGTGCTAAGAGGCTATTCGATTAACCATTAACCATACTCAAGGCCTCATTGAGTTAACGTTCAGAATAATAGGTGCGAACAATCTATACCCTGAACGAAACGAAATGACAGTTTAATTAAAGCAGAGGATTTAGACTAGATAACAAGTAAATAATAAATAACAGAACATTTAAGGGAAACTCTTAGCTCATTCGCATTTCTCATTTCCTCATTCTACACACATCCATTATTCTATTTTCATCACATTCGGACATTGATCATTCATCACAGAACTAAACATTTGCAGTAAAAAGAACCATTAACAACAAAGAATTCTACACTATCGCAAGACTAACAAACAGCCACGAAATCAACAAGGAAATAACAACAATACTCACCCAAGGAAAATAACGAACAGACAGAAACCAACATTCAAAGAAACACTACATAACATTAGTAAATCTACCACTTACGCACACCCACTTGTGGTATAGGGCCTCCAAATGGCCAAGACAACCCTATTTCCTTACCTCAAATCTTTATCGCACGTTAGCACTAAATCTTTATCCTCTTTCTCTTTCTGATACCTGCAAATTTCACCCTTTCACCACTATCACGATTTCCAGAGAGTTCCCTGCCTCCAATTCCTTCTCAGCTTCATCACGGCTCACATCAAAAGAGAGAACTTCCTCCATAGCTCATACCCATCTGAGAGCCTTTCACTCTCAGCTCAGCACCCGACAACGTCCTTGTCCAGCTTTATGGAGTGTTCCCCATGCTTCTTCGA
>CM039469.1:8237215-8280061 GCA_022433065.1 Begonia loranthoides
CCCTAGTGGTACAACCTCCAACTCTCTCGGAGGACTCTAGCTCCCTCAGAGGAACAACCTCCAGCATCGCCTCTACAACACATGGAGGATGATGCTCTGCAGCCGGTGACTCCGCCCCCTCCTCAGTCATCTCATTTGACTTCGATGCCTGAGGAGACTTTCTACTGGATGAGCAGGATGGAGGATCGACTTGTCCAGATGGAGGAGCTCCGTCAAATGGAGCTGCACAAAATACAAATGATGGAGAATCACCATCAAATAGGGCTGCTCCAAATGCGACAAAATGGAGGAGCAACATCAAATGGGGCTGCACCAAATGCAAAAAAATGGAAGAGCGAGCAGAGGAGGGTCATCATGAGATGTTGGCAGCATTGCAGAGAATGGGGCAGCAAACAGCCCTTCCAACATCCTCTCCAGTAGCCTCTTGAGTAGCCCCTGTATAAGTCCCTATAGCAGCCTCTCCAGGGGCCTCTTCATCGTCCTCTTCAGCAAGGGAAGGCACATACTGTTTGTAAGTTATTTTGTTTTTAAGCAAATTCCATTATTTACTTTATTTGTGTGAGATGTAATAATGTGTCTGAAATTTGTAGCACCATTGCCCTCTGACACCAACCTTCTTCTCTTGTGGTGCTTGCTAGGTGCATGAGATAGTTGCTCCCAATCCTCCATCGACAGTTGTGTCGGGTGGATCGCAGTCTCTGCCACTGAAAAACTGTTCACTTGGTACGTCTTCGATTTGGTTATCTACATGTGTTTGCACTTATTCATGCCTTATTAGTCTGACGGTCTCTTGTAAATGTTTTTTACAGCAAGGTCAACTAATGGATCTTTTCAAGAAGTATGTTTTTGCAAATACTCAGAAGAACATGGAGACGTGCATAATTCTTTCAAGAAAGCTGGTCAAGGATGAGTACACCATCACTGAGATCATCTTCCCTAAACAAGAAGGGATGGCAAACATGGTGAGAATTATGTTCTGTTAGGTTAATTAGGTCAAAAGCTTTTATCTTAGTACTCATCCTTGCTTTACTTTCTTTGTATGCAGTGTTATGCATTAAACGAAGAAGAATACTTCAAGGTTCAATATAAAAAATTGCTACTGACATTAGGGTGGATTCACGTAAGTTAACATCTAGTTTTTCTGATTTGTCATTCATATTTCAACAGTTCCAATACGTGCTTCCTTTGCATTTCAGTCCCACCCAAAGCAAGCGTATTTTATGTCGCCAATTGACTTGTACACTCACTACCCTTACTAGTTGTTGGTGCCTGAGGCAATTGCGATCGTCATAGCGCCCACTGACAAAGAGAAGAACATCTTTTCCCTTGTGTAGATTCATATTGCTTTCCGCTTATATGCTGATTTTTTCCTTTGCATTTCAATCTACACAGCATCTTTCGGTGTACGAGTGAAGGGTTAGGGGTGATCCGAGATTGCAAGAAGGCCGACTTCCACCATCACGATGATGTAACCGCAAAGGGTCTATTGTTCTCCAAAGCTTCCAATGTATACGTGGACCCACAGATGTCATTTGAGATCAAGGATTTGCGAAAGAAATCTAGCAAGAAGGTGGCTAAGGGTAGTTGAGATGTGTAGGGATGCAAATTGAGATACTCATTTTGTTGTACATAATAAAAAATTCATTGTCTCTTTATATATTTACTTAGTGTACTTGGATAATATTATCGCTACTAATAGTTATGTTTTATTTTCTTTACTTGGATAATATCTGTTTGGAAAATATCTGGTTTGGAAAAGGTCTAGTTTTGATAATGTCACAGGGGGGATAGACTAAAAACATGGGAAACTCTTGCAAAATTTTTAAATTTTTGAAAGAGAAATTGACTCAAACCATTCCATTCATAATCAACAAACAACTAACATGTTCATTGCAACAATTTAAATAACCTGTGCATAACACTAAAATATACAAGGCAGAGGAATGCTGATGTTCCACTATGAAAAGTTGTTTTTCTACAACAGAAAGTTGACATTTCGCGAGCGGAATGTTTGACGTTCCGCCACGGAACATCAACTTTCTACTGCGGAATGTCAACATTCCACTGTGAAATGTCGAACTCGGCAATCCATGGTCAATCAACCTTTGAATTGTGGTTGCTCATAGCCTTCACAGATTCAAGCAAATTGAAACATGGTCGATCAAAAAGTGAGGGGCGGTCGAATGGCTGAAGTATATATTCAAGCAAATTGAAACGCGGTCGCTCAAAAAGTGAGTGGTGGTTGAACAGCTGAAATACAGATTCAAGCAAATTAAAATGCGATCAATCAAAAGGTGAGGGGCGGTCGAATGGCTGAAGTATATGTTCAAGAAAATTGAAACGCGGTCGCTCAAAAAGTGAGGGGTGGTCAAACAGCTGAAATACAGATTCAAGCAAATTGAAATGCGATCAATCAAAAGGTGAGGGGCAATTGAATGGCTGAAGTATATATTCAAAATTTCAATCGTTGGCTTGGGAAAAAGTTGTTAATTTTATAGTTTCATACTAATTAATTTTCATTCATCATCAACAACCAAATTATCATTTCTGTTACAACCATATCATGTACATGTGCATTACAAACACAAACCAATTTATCAATTCAATTACAACCATATCGTTCATATGTGCATTACAGACGCTCAACCTTCTTTGATTAGAGAAGACAATGCTCAATCAAAGTGACTATTAACTATGCGTCAAAACTAGACATACATCATCTACAATTGGCTACCTGGAATAAACTATTGTAGATTATGTATATCTGTGACTATTAACTATGCGTCAAAACCAGATAACATTATCTACAATAGTTTATTTGAGGTAGGCTATTGTAGATGATGTATATCTGGTTTCAATGCATAGTTAATAGTCACTTTGATTGAGCGTTGTCTTTTCTAATCAAGGAAGGTTGAGGTCCACTGTAATACCCCGATTCTCATAACAGAATTAATTAAGGAAATGAGATTTATTTGATAACAAAATTGATTGGGGGAAATATTTTGATAATAATCAAGGATTTATTTAACGAGAAATTAATTGGGGGTATAATTGGATTATTTGGAGAAATTCTATTATGGAATATATTATCATGAAAATAAGTTTATAAAAATAATTGTTGGGAGATAATTATATCAATTATTGGATAATTATTTTGGAAGCCGAATTGAGAAATTTTAATTGGATCGATACATATCATCAAGCAATATTCGGAGAAAAGAAAATTAGAATTGAGATGATTAATTATTTAAAAGAAAGAAAAGTGATGAATTAATATATGGAAGATTTGATTAATTATTAAGTGGGGATTAATTATTAAATTAAGTTTTTATTTTAATTTAATTGAAGAAATTAGAGAAGGAAATTAGAGAATAGAAGGAGGAGAAAACGTGAGAGTGGCCGAGAGAAATCGGGTGAGCGATCAGGAAGGACGATCGGAAGCGCGAGACGACGGCGAGCAACAGGAGTTGTGGCGACATTCGGCAATGAGGTTCTGTCCAGTTGCAGGCGACTCTTTGTGCGGCGAGCTAGGGCTCGGTGTCCCGCGACTCTCAGTGTCGATTTTGGTACGATGAATAGCCAGTGGAGGTAAGTGTATAGTCTATGTTTAGTGTTTTTCTTCTTGGCTATGATTTGGCATCGGTGGAGAGGCGTTTTGGCATTCGACAGGTCTGAATCGGCGATGGCAGGGCTTCGGGTCGCTGGCATCGATTTGGGCTCAGGTCTGGGTCTGTGGTTTCCACATTGAATCAACTCGTTTCTTCTGGCCGACCCGACTTCTTCCTTCTCCCAAGACGATAGCAATTTTCCAGCGTGGAGTTTGGTCATTGGACCACCTCCTTCTAATTGTGTGATCTTCCATCAGCCTGGCATCTATGGGGTCTTCTGTCTATAAATCTGGACAGATTGGAAGCTGGCAGTGAGATTGGAATTGGATAGTGATGGCCATCGAGTGTGCTTTCTGTGACAGGGCCGAGAGCAGTGTGAGGAAGGTGAGATTCTGTCCTTGTGTGTGTGTATTTCTCTGGGAACCGTGAACCTTTGTGAACTGTGAACAAGTGTTGGAGATGGAGTGATGGTCGTGGTGCCCTGGTGTTCTTCTTCGGGTCTTCAGATTATTCTGGTGAGGATGACATTCTCTGTAATATCTTGTAAAATTGTAGGACTATTTATCCTGTTGGAGTTTTGACTCTGTATAACTGTTAGACTATTGGTTTTGCTGTGAGTCATTCTTTGTTACTCATTGTTCTGTTGAGAAGTCTGATTCTTGATATTTGGATAAGTGCTCTTTGTTTATTATGGAGTTCAGATTGTATAGGTTATGTAGCTTGGAAATGATTGTTATTTTGTCAAAGTAAAGATGTGATGAATGTTGGATTGAATCCTGGATCGATATTCTATTGGTCGAATTAATAGTCTAAAATGTTTAGTTGATGGATAATAAGAAGTTGTTAGGTCTTACTCTGTGTTTGGAATTAAATGGTTCTCTACTTTGCTCTCGATAAAATACTATTCAGTTTTATAAGTAAATTCTCTTTATTATCGGGTCGCATTGATGGAATAAGTAACTATTGTTGGCTATCATTATCTCGTTGCACATGTTAAGATATTGGAATTATTATTGCGTGGTTGCTAAGTAATTAAGTTGACTAATGAGGTTTGTTAAGTGTTAAGGGGAAAAAATATAAATTAAGGTTATTCATTTATTGACTATAAATTAATGAAGATAAATTAATAGAAATTCGTTAAACGATAATTAAATTATAACAAGGAATTTCGGTATCAAAGTTGGGGTTCATGATTGGTAAAAATATTGATAAATAAATGTCAATTATTTTGAAGATATTAACGGGAAAAGAATACAGTGTTAAACGCACCACAGACTGCAGGTAAGGGATATGCATGTGCTTTGGTCCTTAGGGCCCTACATCGCAAGAATAGGAGATGAATGTTTCGGTGTTTACAGTTTTAAATAGCATGTTTCGGTGTTTATAGTTTTAAATAGTAAGTTTTAGTGTTTACAGTTTTAAATAGTACGTTTCATTATTTACAGTTTTATAAGCATGTTCTATGAATTGTATGTGGTTGCGCTATTAAATTCCTCTATTAGAGAATGTATGCATCCACGAGCATCATGCATCATGGTTTTCAAAACGATATGAAAATGAGTTGTTAAGCATGGTTTTGTAAAGAAAACGAAATCGAATATTAAATGGTTAAACAATAAAGTAAAGTAAAGAAAAAGATAAAGGCATAGGCGGATTGTTCCCTCATGGTTAAATAATAAAGTAAAGTAAAGAAAAGATAAAGAGTTGGGCGGATTGTTCCCCCATGGTTAGAGAGGCTTGGTGGATGCGCACCCCATAGTTTGACGCGCTTCCCATGGTTTAAGGCTTTGACATGTAACCCATAAATAGAGGTTTGGTGGACATGGTCCCCATGGTTAGAGGCTTTGGG
Organism: Begonia loranthoides; assembly: GCA_022433065.1. Lineage (NCBI taxonomy): Eukaryota > Viridiplantae > Streptophyta > Magnoliopsida > Cucurbitales > Begoniaceae > Begonia > Begonia loranthoides. The sequence goes on from CM039469.1 coordinate 8,242,673, forward strand.
TGGATTAGTCCCCCAATGGTTGGGTTATGTTTCCAATGGTAACCAGTTAAGGCTTTGGCATGTAACTCATAAATAGAGGCTTGGTGGACATTGTCTCCATGGTTAGAGGCTTTGGGTGGATTTGTCCCCCAATGGTTGAGTTACATCCCAATGTTAGACGGTTAAGGCTTTGGTGTTGAACTCAAACTCATAAATAGAGGCTTGGTGAACATGGTCCTCATGGTTAGTGGCTTTGGGTGGATTAGACCGCCATTGGTTGAGGCTGGAGTTGAATACCAAAGGTAGAACAATAAATAGAGGCTTGGTGGACATGGTCCCCATAATTAGAGGCTTTGGGTGGATTAGTCCCCCATTGGTTGAGGCTTGAGTTGAATACCAAAGGCAAAACAATAGAGTAATAAAGTTAAGATCAAGAAAACGGTAAAAGAAAAGAAAGGAAAGAAAGAAGAAAAACATAAACAGAAAACAAAAAGAGATTTAAAAGTAAGTTAAGATCAAGAAAACGGTAAAAAAAAATAAAGAAAAGAAAGAAGAGAAACAGAAACAGAAAAAAAAAGAGATTTAAAAGTTGCATGACATGTGAATCATTCCTTTTATTTTATATCACTTACTGAGCATTAGACTCATTAGTTAAGTCTTGCGATGTAGGTACATGCACAGGTGAACAGACTAAGAGACAGTGGATGAAGGATTTGCATGGGTGGAACTTGTGGTTGGCTGGGCTAAAGAATTAAAAGGAATTTATTTGTAAAAGGGTTTGTAAATTATTTAATATTCTTTAATGTTTTATTTTAATTCTGCTGCGTTTTCATAAAATGATTTTATTACTTCCGTTGAAATTGATAAATGTTTTAAGTCAAGAGTTTTAACGATCGGGTTTTATAAAAGGAAAATACTCTAACGTTTTTATAAAAAGAAAAGTTTTAAATTTACATGATTTTAAAGTAAATAAAAAAAATTGGGTCGTTACATCCACATTTGTGTTTGTTTGTGTTTCCGGACCTTGGGCATCATACTCTCGCATAATACATTGTAAATAAAATTAGCATAGTTTAAAACACACAAAAATGTTAACACAATAATGTGTTCACCTACGTCTCGGAAACTACGTCAGGAACTATCTCAGGGACTATCTCGAGGACTGTCTTAAGGATTATGTCGGGAATTGTGTCGGGGGTTGTCTCGGGGACTCTAAAACCCATAAATGTGCCATGCGAGCGTCCTCTGCCGCCTCTACCTCTAGACCGGCAGCCACCACATGCACTAGACTCTGGGCCTCCACCTTTTCATGTGCAAGAATTGTGCCCCACACCCCCACTTCGGCCACACGTCATGTTCAGATGTCTCCTGGGCAGAATTGTTCGGTTTGAAGCCTAGTCAACATCCCTTATTCTTCGGTTTCGAGGCCTTCTGGGACATCTCTTAAATGGTGGTGACATAATTAGATCAAGATGAGTCACAGGAGGCCACATGATTTGTCCACTGACCAGGCGAACAAAGTGGTAGTACATCGTGATGTATGTTTCTCAGTGGTAGCACTCATGCACAAAGTCCTCGGGAGATGTCCTCATAAATTGCATACACGGGACTGCATTGACACATGGGATGCTAGTCAATTTCCACCGGTAATAGTTACTAGTACGCCTATTCAAATTGACATAGTACTGTTCATTACCATTGTTGACCTCAAACTAGGTCGTGCCTTAAAACTGGAGACTCCAATTTCAACCTACAAGTTGTAGTCTGGCAAACCAATTCTTGACATACAGACATAAATGGTCCTTCCAGCGCTCCATCTTTTTGTTCTTTTAATGATCCTACACATGATACCCTTTTGTATGATCTCGAACATATTGAGAATCAGTTTGTCCCGGGCTGGTAGGATGCAGGTGTTGAAGGACTCGCTCAGGTTGTTAAGGCTTATGTTGCACTTTGGGATGGAGCAGAAGACATGTTTAGCCCAGCATCTTGCATCTATTCCTCGTAGATAGTTGTGGGCTATCGGGTCAAGCAAAAATAGCTTCGTCATCTCTCTCTTAAAGTGCACCTCTGTTGTGGCTCTAGAAGTGTCCCACATTACATCATTGAACAACTTGTCTTTAAATTGTTTTTTAAAATTGGTATACAGGTGATGGATGCGAAATCGATGGTCCGCTTGCCTTGCCACCTCTCTAACAGCTGGCACTAGCCTCTACAAATATTCACAGTATGAGTCAAACATTGGTATACAACGCATAACATAAACATAGAAAGCAAAAGCAATCAACCGTACCTTTTGTCGGTCAAAAAATGATTGTCCACCCATGTCGAACGGGGTGTTTAGATCGTCGAGCAACAATTCCAGAAACTAGCTCCAAGAATCCCTATTTTATGCTTCAACCACTGATACAGCAATCAGATATATTCCATCTTTCCTATCAATGTTCACAGTAGTGAGCAGCTGGCCCGGAGTCACTCCCTTCAAATGGCAACCACCCAAACAAATAGCCGATCTATCATAGTTAAACAAGCTCATCTTACATGCAGCCAAACACATGTACATCCGTTTAAATGCACTAATCTCTAGCTTAACATGCAACAAGCTTCCAAGATTAGACCTCTGAATCTCCTCGACATAGGATCATATGAGCTTGTATTGCTCATTGTCATCCCCTTCGTTAATTTTTTTGTCCGCATTTTTTGCCCTTATCGCAAGGCTGGGTGTGATGTTGACATAAAATTCTTCCTAACTGTCTCAATTATGGTAGAAAGGGCCAAGTTGGCTTGGCTTTTAAATCTGTCCAAGTAACGTCATTTCACTTTGCATTTTTTAGTCGTGCATTCCCCACGTGAATCCTTCTTTGCAGGTAACCCTTAACCGATGAGCGTCACTGTAAGTGAATTTTATCTTGTACCTATTCTTCAACGTATGATTGACAATTTCTTCTCTAATTTTATTCAGTGAACTATACTTCTTACCAAGACCCATACCAATGAACATGCATTCTGCTTGTGATGGTCGTCTAGGCCTACTCTTGGCCATGTCCATGTCTTTGTCACAACGGGATTCACATGATGAATAGAGCTCCTCCTCGTCTAGAGTTGCCGAGATGAAATGCACCACTATAGCAACTTTGTCTCCAATTGCATATGTGACGTCCCCATCAAATTCTTCCATAACTATTTCCTTTTTAAATTATCGTGTAAAATTTTTTCTTTATTTTTATTTAGAACAAATGAGAGTACAAACTTAAGGCAAATGAGGGAATATGAAATGCATAATTAAATTAGAGTAAAAGCAGAAAAATGAGAAGCGTTAGGTAAAATCAGAGATAAAAGCGGAAATATAACGATGTTCAAAATGCGATTTAAAGGTTAGGGTAAGAGTTAATAGTTTTACAAAACAATGTCCTTTTTCAAACCATTTCAAAATAGCGATTCCTTTCCTTTTTCTTGCGAGCCATAACCCTCTCAGGTCGATTCAGCCGGATAACCCGCAGGCTCAATATGAAATACATCCTCTTCTGCTCCTGGAATCATTACGTCTTGACAATTTCCTACACCACAAGCAAACAGTGAGCCTAAAGGCCCAGTAAGGAATGGGGTATGCAGCATGATGTATGCCTCTAACTCATTATTTTGGAATGAGTTCCACTCCAAACCATTCTTTTCTTTATGTTTCATTTGTTCATTCATAACTCATACGTCGAGTTAGAAGATTGGAGAAATCTGTGTTGGAGGGAGTAGTCTTTTTGTCAGCTTCTGACACCTAGGGTAGATCATCCCGCAACCCAACATGGAAAGGGCTTAATTCTTCTAGTCTACCTAATTAAATCCGAACTACCCCTCCATCCCCCAACTCCCTTTTTTCCTTTCTTTCCATTCATTTTGGTTACCCATTTTCTTCACGTCAATGCATATGAGTACTACCCCAAATGTGGCATTTCCTACTTGTTTCTATTATCATGATGCATGTTGATGCAATTAGTAAATTACAACTATAAAATAGCGAATAATAGTGAATAAAACAATAAATAAAACAGCGAATAAAATAGCGAGATAGCATTCTTCGAATTTAACAGAACATTACAGACAAGAAAATAGCGAATATAACATGCTATTATGCTGGAATTAATTAAATAAATTGCAGTGAAATACTCATAAGAATTAGGCATGCTTAACAACAATTTAATGTCAAGAATTAAACATAGGTGTAAAGAGTGAAGACAGCATAATAACATTTATTATCGACATTTCTAGGCATATTGGACAACGTTTTTATAGCATGGATTAAACGTAACAAAACTACTAGAGACAGGGTCACATCCAAACATATAAAATAGGGTTCAATGGCATTATTTTCAACTAGAGCTAACAACTTATATTATAGTTACAGGAAGTTAAACAAGTTATAATAGAGGTTGACTACACATGCTCATATTAAAGAAACAACAGCTCCTATCTAGCACAGAGAACTAAATAGCAATATCAGCGATCGAGTCTACCATACTAGCAAGCGAGACCATGTACAGCACACCCAACAAAATAGAATTAATATCAATGAAGTAATTCATAGCTGGTTCATGCTTAACCCAACATAGAATAAACTTCAGTTCATCATTTTGTATTATAGCACTACACGTCAGAGATCATAATCCTATCAAGAAACATCATCAATTTCTCTACCAAACAAGGCATCGATTTACAGTAAAGGAAACGCAGAATATTAACAATGAAAGCCAACAAACACTACTTGTGGGTAGGGCCTCCACTGGCCAATGACTCTACTCAATCCTTACCTCAATTTGCTATTTGTTGAAGGATTCCTAGAGAAATGCAGCAACGAATCTAACTCAACATTCACATTCCTCAGCTCACGGACTTCACACTCGACACACCCGTATCACACCACTCAGCTTCCTCACAGAACACTCACTCCTTAGAGAACTCGTACACGCTCGTAGAAGATGAAATTGCAGAGAATGATTTCTGCTGGACGCTTAATACACAAAACCTTACCTGGAGAGTGACGATTGCTCACCAAACTGGGATGGGGAGGGGTGCTTCAGCGTGGGGGAGGTGTCTCCCATGTCTTCTGAGTGGAGATTAATTGACTAAATGACAAAATGATCTAATATTTAAAACATATTTGCTCGTAGAATTGTGCATTTTTGGACAAGGGAAGGCATCCGTGCCTCATCCGCATTCGTTTGATATCCACATTTCCCTTTCTGAGTTGCATTTTCAAACGAAGGAAGGCATTCGCACCTTCGTCCACATGCATCTGAAAAGTCCAATAATTTGGACAGATTCGAACTCTCCACGTCCTCATTCGTCTGCATTCGTCCCGATTTGTCCGAAAACTCGCGTTGCAGGCAGAGGACGATCATAGACACAAACCATTGTCCCCACCTCATCCCAAAACATGAGGAATGACTTGACATACATTTTGGACGTGACACTCAATCTGCGCATTGTCCGAAAACTCCAAATACATCTTTTCCATCAAAACTTTATACTTTAATCACTCTTTAATGTTGTCCTATATTTATTCGGTAATACACAATCAACATATCGCCTCACAACATAATATATCAATCACTTCAAAATTCATTACATTAATTAAACGAGGAAATATTATCGAGGTATTACAACACATACCTCATTTGCCAAAACTATGGACGTGGGCCACACTTCAACTTTGCCAAAATGCGATACACTTCAGCTCTCAGAAATCTCTAGGGTTCGCTAATCGCTAACAAAATCACTAAGAAAATTGATATGAGTGTAGTATGAATTTATCCAAGGCATACGACGCACGATGATCCACCACAAAATGTTGTCATTCCGCCTTAAAAAGTTGACTATCTGCGATGCAATGTGCCACGATCTGCTGCAAAACAACGTAATTTTTAATAAATATAGCCATTCTGCTGCGGATTGTGACACGTTCTGCCGCGGATGATGAATATTAGAACATTGTTTTTAAAAATATCAATGCACAGTGGAATGAAATCAATACATTTTCATTCCACTGTGGAACAAAATCAATACGTTTAACAGCAAACATGACAGTGATGTTTGTAGTGACTTTTTTTCATAGTTTAGTGGTTAATTTGTTAGCAAAAATATTTTAATGGTTGACTTGTCATTGATCACAAAGTAAATATGGAAAATATGGAATGGAGTTTGGGTTTTGAAAAGATGTTTAGGTAGTGTGATCAGATTTACAAAAAATGATGCACTTTAGCTATTCCATCTTTCTAGTTATTGTTTGAATCTTTGTCTAAGCTTGTCTTCTTCATATTTTTCTATGCTTTTAAATTCCTGTTTGAACAATTTTATTTCTTGATCAGAGTTTTCAAGCGCTCGGAGCTGGGTTCTCTCCAAGCTTGTTCTATTTGACATAAAACTATGGAGTTTCAAAAATTGGGATCTAAGATCGTTCTTTTCTTACATATAACTCTTTTTTTTTGTGGAGTTTCAAAAATTGGTCATCTAATTTTGCTCTGTTTAAACATTAAACTCTATTTTTTTTCCTTTATTGTTTTGATGCCAAACTCATAATCATGATATTTGAAACATAACATATATAATTTTCTAAAACGAGCTTCTTTTTCGTTTGTCATTGTTAGCCTTGGGCATGGTTCGGTTTGGTTCGGTTCGGTTCAGTTTTCGAGCCAAACTAAATTTAAACTATCGGTTTTAGTCATGTTTATATGACCAAATTTGAGCCATGGCATGGTTCGGTTAGTTCGATTTTAGAGCCAAACTGAACAAAACTTATCAATTTTCGGTTCTATTGATAGAACCAATATCAAACAAATCACCTAGCGAAACCAAACTTGAACCAAATCGAAATGTTCGGATCAGTCCAAATTTGGCTTCTTCAAAAAAAAAAAACTTCATACATTTTAAAAATGTAACACCTGAATAATTTCATGTGTAACATGTTATTTTGGAATTTAAATGGAATGACTAATGTCTCAATTGAGAACTTATATATTTGCGTAGTAAAAGATTATTTTTGAATGAAAATTTGATATTTATTTTATTAAGCATGTTACAGGATTAGAAAAGTTTGGTGTGGAAAATTAGAAAGTTTGAGTAATAGAATAATCTGTAAGTGTGTCCATGGAAGTGTGGGTATCTGCGTAATGAAAATGTATTTGCAGAGCTCAGAAGTGTGGGTGTCATGTGTCCACATAATGAAATATATCCGCTAAAATGTTGGCGCCCACAAGATGACATGTAAGTATCCACGAAAGTGTGAGTATCCACAGAATGAAATGTATTTGCAGAAATATTGGTATTCACGGGATGACGTGTAAGTGTACACAAAATGAAATGTATCTGCAAAAATGTTGGTGTCCATGGAAGCATTGGTGTCCATGAAAGTGAGTATCCGCGAATATGAGGTGGCATTTGCGAAGTGAGGTGTGTGCACAGAATGATATGTGAACGTGACATATACTGATTAGCGAACAATGTGAGGAAGTATCCATGGAAGTGAGGCGTTTGCAGAAGAGTTTGTATCTGCACAAGCATTGGTGTCAACGAAAGTGAGGTGTCTGTGGAAAGATATGTGAATGTGGCGGGTAGTGATTGGTGGACAATATGAGGAAGGTATCCAAGGAATAAGGTATTCGCAGAAACGTTAGTGCCTATGAAAGTGAGGTGTTGGTGGAAAGATATGTGAATGTGGCATATAGTGATTAACGGACAATGTGAGTAAGGTCGATATCTGCAGCAACTAGCAAAGAACTTATTTTGAGGAATTTTTAATAAATTAATCATGAAATATTTATTTATGTGATAAAAATGTTAACTTTATGTTGATCGTTTGACATTGAAAAAGATTTACTCCTATTTACGTTGAATTTCAATTAAAGGTAATTGTTTTGGATTTCTAAACTATTTTATTGAAGAAGGTCTTCAACTGTTTCTTTTATTTTTTGGATTATAACTATTAGAGATTGGTGTAATCCGAATTCTAGTTGAGCCAAGTTGGACTCATATCTAATTTTAGGGTTATCTATTTTCTCAATATATTGATGCTTGAATCGCAAAACTCATTGTACCTTGATTTCTGATGAATGAATTTCTCCTCTATCTGTGGTTTTTCTCCGTGAGGGTTTTCTACGTAAATCTTGGTGTCCCTACTTCTGCAGTTTTCTTTTTTCGTTTTGCATTCGATTCTCAACAATTGGTACTAGAGCAAAGTTAAGAGTTTCAGTACTTAGATTGAATGGAATTTTTTGGATTAGCAATTTGTCGGATTAATACCTTGTAAACGTATGGAAAATTGTTGGGTGTGATTACGGTATGAAATTTTAATAGAAATTGTACAATTCATATTTTTGGTCGACCTGAGGTCGAGGCTAGAATGAGTGCCTTGAATGAAATCCATTTTGGGTAACTCCTTGCATTCTGGGTCGAGTTGCGGATGCTGAGGACGCGGAGAATTTGAATCTGTCGAGTTAATTGACTTTTCAATCGAATTACGGTCGATAGGCGGTCGAGTGTGGACGAGAAACGTTTGAATCTATTTGTATTTTAGGACATTTTGGTCGACATGCAGTCGAGGCTCGGACGACTTTCCTCGACCGAAAAATACAGATTAAGTGAAGAATGAGAAATAAAAAGGTTGAACCGATTCATCATGAACCAATCTGATTTGAAGACAATGAGAAATAGATTGTGTTGAATAAAAGGATTTAATTGAGATAAATGGAATAACGTTAACTTAGTAATTAAACTTAAGGTGATTGGGATTAATTATAAAAAGGGAAAATTAAGGGGAAAGATGGGGGGAAGATGAACCGGTTCAGTCCAGAATTTTAAGACAAATGGCCTGCGGCCAATTGTGAAAGGAGGAAGAAAATGGGGAGAGAGAAGCCGAAAGGGGAAGATAGGAGAACGACGCGAGGTGAGGGTGATCGGACGAAGGGGGAGACGTGAGAGTGGGACGACGGGAGTGCACAAGGATGGCAACGGTGAGCTCAGGTTCGGCCGAGTCGTGTGCTTTCCGGTGCGGCATGCAGAACGGTGCATCGGGTCGCGGGCTAAGGCTGGGGGTAGCAGCTCCGCGAAATGGTTTAGTACAAAGCGCCGGGTCAAGGGAAGGAAGGACGGCAACGATGAGGCTACAACTGGCATTGTGATCGCCAGGAGAGGATTGGCGACGGTGTGGCTGCAAATTCCATCCTTGAGTCAAAGGGCAGGAACTGGCTGTTCGCGATGAACGGTTGGGGAGGTTGTTCCACGCTGGATGAACTGGTCTGTCCTGCTCTGATGAAGACGATAGCGTGGACATGTGTAAAGGAATGGTGAAGTCAGGGTATGGCTTGTGGCAGAGGCATGGTAAGGAGTGCCTCTCTGGTGAATTAGAAATGCAAAGGAAAGGGGGAGGCTGGCAGAGAAAAGCTCTCGGGTGAGCTGAGTTGAGAGAAATAGAGACAAAAAAAAGAGTGTCCTGGCATTGTGAATTACATAGAAGTGAGTGTGAGGGAGAGGCTCTGGATGAAGAGGGAGGAAGTGAAGTGGATTGAAGTTGCAGCTCATGGTCCAGCTACTGCAAATCGGTTAACGATGGCAGGAGAGGTTGCAGGGATGTTGGAAGCTCCTCTCGGGTGTTCTCTGGTGAGTGACTTCCTTCACTCTATTATGGAGTTTTATGGATTTATGTTCATATGCAATTAAGATAGAAGATAAAAGCATGTCATTGTTCTATGATTTGGACTCTCGGTGTTCTCTAGTCAGTATTAAGTCATTGAGATATTAAAATATTACTGCAGTGTTTGGTTTATTCTTTTATGTTGGTTAAAGGATGAGTAAATTGATGGGTTGCTCTTCTGTTGTGTTGGACAATTTATGGGGAGAGTTAATCATGTTATAAGATTAAAGCTTGGGTCTATGCTCTGTTAAGACTTGGATATGTTCTACGATGTGTTAATGATCTGTGAGCCTTGTTTTAACATTATTGTTGGACGTTGATAAGTATGGAAGCGTTATGTTGCTTGGAAATAAACCTGTTTAGTTACAGCTTTGATGATATACTCTGTTGGTTTAGATTCGAGTCATTAATTCGATAAATATATTATGGATATTGGTGTGCCCTGTTGGATAAATGTTGTATTGCATCTTTATGTGCACAGTTTGTTAATTGGTTAGAAAATGGATATTGAGTTTGGATTATGAAACGCTATCAAGTGATGAATAAAGATTAAGGGTATAGATAATCATGAAGTTGTTAAGTTGAGAATGTTAGAATTGTTAAGTGTTATGTTCCGTTTTGGGGTGTCAAAGGGGTTCCTAAAATTGCTATGTAATTAAGGATAGGAAAAGAATAAAATTAATAAGTTAAGATTATTAATAAGTAAATGTTTTTAATTATGAAGGTATTAAAAAGGAGAAGAAGGATAAAGATTAAGTGCTAATACGCGTTAACGCTTCGAGGTAAGAAATGAGTAGTGTTGTGGCCAGAAGAGGCCCTACACCACAAGCAGTGTCTTTCCTTTGATTGTTTGTTAGCGTTTCTACTATGCTACCTTATTTATTATGTTTGTGCTAATCTCACGTTATTAATTTAATCTCTAAGCATGTTTAGGATGTTAGTATATCATTATTGTTTCCTTAAATTACCAAGCATGTATATGTTGTTATTGTTTCCTTTAAATTATCAAGCATGTCTATATTGTTTTTGTTTCCTTTAAATTGCCAAGCATGTCTATATTGTTATTACTTCCTTTTAATTACCAAGCATGCCTATATTGTTATTGTTTCTTTTAAATTGTCAAGCATGTCTTAGAGTATATCGCTATGTATAGTATGTTAGTAGATTTTCCATGTCTCATACTTTTATATTGTTGTGATTGCTACTTCATGTCTCATGCTTTTATGTCGTTATGATTACTATTTTTCATTGACATGCATCACGATAATGTTTCTCATTGACATGCATCACGATAATAGAAACAAGTAGGAATTTCACACTTTGGTGGATATTCATATGCATTGACGTGAGGAAAATGGATAAAGAAAATGAATGAATGAAAAAAGGGAGTTGGAGGATAGAGAGGTAGTTTGGATCTAACCAGGTAGACTGGAAGAATTATGTCCTTCCCTTATTGGGTTGTGAGAGAACTATGCTCTTCCCCTAGCGGGTTGCGAGGGACTGTATACCCTAGGTGGTTAGAAGCCGACAAAAGACTATTCTCTCCGCCACAGATTCCTCTAATCTCCCAACTTGATGTACGAGTAATGTATGTAAAGGAAAGAAAAGAATAGTTTGGTCGGATTCTATCCTGACATAATGAGTTAGAGGCATACATCATATTGCATATCTCATTTCTTGCTAGGCCTTAGGGCTCACAGTTTGTTTGTGGTGTATGTACGCACACGAGAACAGGTGAAGAAGCAGTTGATGAAGGATTTGCACGAGCGGGACTTGTGGTTGGCTGGGCTAAAGAAAGTAAAAAAGAAAAGTGTTTTGTAATTAACACGTAACAGTTTGTTAAATGAATTAGTTATGCTTCCACTATGTCTTAAGCAAAAGTATTTTATAATTATAGTTTTTTGCTGCTTATAACAAGTTTAAGAAAAAAGATTTTTAACGGTCTGACTTTTTATAAAAGAACTCTGATCACGCTTTAAAGGAGTTTTAAATAAGAGACTTTTCGTTGTTTTGTAAAAGAAAAGAATAATTTTAATTTTAAGCGATTTTCGAAATAAGAAAAATTCGGGTCATTACAAGCAAGGAGAAGAGAAACTGACCGTCGCCATCATTCAACCATTACCGAACTCACCATCGCCGTTCTCCTACAATCTCGTAATGCATCTTTGCTAAACCACCGACGTTCAACTTGTCAACATTGCGTCTCTTGCCAGTTCTGTCTCCGAGTTTCTCGCACGCTATTTCAACGTTATTTGCCCAATCGCCATGTTTAGCTTGCAAAGTTTTTGGAATTTTCACAAAGCTTAAGAATTTACATATCTGTGATTTTATATCATGCGGAAATTTTCTGGAATTATTTGGGAATCAAATTTTTTGGGAGGTGGATATTTTGCATTCAGAAATTTTTGAGGGAGATGAGTTTGCTGAAATTTGATATTCAATTGTTGAATCAGAATACAATAGTTTAGTTATGGCAGGTGAAGATGTGAGATATTCTCAAACATATGAATTTAAACGATGTGTTATTAGGGTTCGATAAAATGCCCACGTTTTGGAGTGAAGAGGAGAAACTTTGAAATGATCAAAAAGCCCTATCTTTGATACGTCTACATTTGTCAAATCAGATTTTGCAACATGTTTTGAATGAGAAATTTGTTGCTGAGTTGTGGTTCAGATTGGAGCAGTTGTGAATGAGAAAAACTCTAATTAGCAAGTTGCATTTAAAGCAACGACTTTATTCTCATTAGTTGATAGAAGGACCTGCTATTACAGAGCACTTGGCCGCATTCAAGGAGTTAGTTTCAAATTTGGAGACTATGGGATGCAAGTATGATTATGAGGAATTGGGGTTGATTCTACTATGTTCGTTGCCTACTTCATATGGTGCTTTCAAATAGAGAAAGTTTAACTCTGGAAGAAGTTTATGGTTCTTTGTTATCAAAGGAAATGATGAACTAGATTGTTGTTGGATCTGAGTCTCATGGTGAGGGACTCGTCATTCGGGGTAGAACAAGAGAGTCAAATAACAAAGGAAGAGATAATGCTAAGAATTCGAAGGGCAGATCCAAGTCAAGGAATCGTGATGGAACCGTGATAGAACCTGCTACTTCTGTCAGAAGAAGGGGCACATTAAAGCTGAGTGCCGTAAATTGCATAATGAAATAAAAAGAGTTGTTGAGAATGGAAACAACTGATGACGTCTGGTGAAGTTGTAGTTGTAGTAGTAGAAGAAGAAGACTATAGTGATGAAGATCTTCTAATTGTGTCAGAGGGAAACTCAAATCCAAACAAGCATTGTATTTTGCATTCAGCTTATTTGTTTTATGTGTTACAATTGGGATGGATTTTTAACATATGACACCGTTTCAAGAGGTGCTGTGTTAATGGGTAATAACACACCTTGCAAGATAGCTGGTATTGGTACTATCAGAATCAAAATTTTGATAGAATTGTGAGGACACTAGGTAATGTGTGACATGTTCCCGATTTAAAGAAGAATCTAATCTCGTTGATTTTTCTTCGAACTGGTACAAGTACAACGCTATAGGTAGAGGTATAAAGATCTGTAGGGATGCTCTTGTCATATTAAAGGGATATAGAAGCTCTGCAAATTTGTATGTTTTACAAGGTTCTACAGTGACGGGTAGTAAGACTGCAAAGTTTGTGAATTCATCTTGTAAAGGTTTTTTTGGAGAAGACTCAAAAGAAGTCAGGTTCTCAGGTGAAGTTTAAGTTGGGATATGAATCTACGTTAGAGCCAATATGTCAGCTTATTATAGATGTTCAGGGTGATCTGGTCACCACATCGTCACCAGTTACAGTTTCACGTCAAAGTGGTATCGTCAAAGGCAGAACCAAGAGGAAGGGTAAAGCTCGACGGCAATATGGTGAAACTACTACAGTGAGCTATGCATTGAGTGTGTTTGAGGGTATAGATTTTAGTGGGAGTCTTCAACATATTCACATGCATTTCATTGCGACATCTCTAATAATTCGGTAGTACCATGGAGGAGATGTGATTGCTTCTAGAGTGTGTCTCTCAAGTTTAAGCGTAGCTTAAACTTGATCGGTATCAGATACTAAGTTGGCACAGCAAGGGCCTATGTGGAAGAGGAGGTTATTTTTCGTTGGAGTTTTGCGGATTCGTTTGTCTTGCATTGGAATTTCTTTGAAGATGGAGATTTTCAAAGTTTAGTGTTTTGGATTCATTTTAAGGTGGGCCGAAAAGTCTGCATTGGATCTCTCATGTGGAATTTGTGTCAAGGTGGAGATTGTTAGAGTTCGGTATGACCCCAATTCTAGTTGGGCCAAGTCGAGCTCATATCCGGCTCATATCCAATATTAGAGTTATCTATTTTCTATATATATTGATGTTCGAGTCGCAAAACTCATTGTACCTTGATTTCTGATTAATGAATTTCTCCTCTGCCCGTGGTTTTTCTCTGTAAGGGTTTTCCACGTAAATCTTGGTGTCTCTGCTTCGGCAGTTTTCTTTTTTCGTTTTATGTTCCATTCTCAACAATAACTTAAGATTTTACAAAAAGACTTCCACCTCGTGTTTTGATTTTGCCCTGCAAAGTGTGAGCTCAACTATGTAGTGTGCATTGTGCATTTAGAGTTCTTTAGAAGATTTTGGTTATGTCAGGTTTGACTTTAAATCAAAAATTGAATTGAAACTAAGAAATATTTACAAAACCAAACCTATAGATTGTTACTCCTTTCTTAACCAAACTGAACCTACTCATGGTGCCCGGTTTGGTTCAAAACCCATGGGTCGTTTGAGTTCTGGCCAGGCCTAATCATTGTGAAAGTTAATCACTTAGGTTTTGTTGGTTTTTATTTTTATTTCTTTTATGAGTGGCTACTTGGAAGACTTGATGCTTTATTATCTCCTTTCATGTTGAGTATTTAAACATTAAGAAAAATCTAACCATAATTTTATTTGCATGATCAAATTTCGTTTTGTAAATAAAAAATACTTATATTTCATATGAATGTGAAGAAGAATTGGTATGTTTCATCCTTCATAGTCGAGGTGCAAAATTCTTTGGCCCATGATTATCAGATTAAATCCCTAAATTTTCTGAGAAGGACGCGTAATAATATTGGTTAAATTTTTTATTATTTCAAATTAAATATTTATCTCAAAAAATAATATCTTTTAGGGAAAATGACAAATCAACCATCGTGGTTTGCGATTAATGACAAGTCAACCACTATGGTATATTTTTTAACAAGTTAACCACTGACGTTAGGTAAATGACAAATCCAACATCGCTGTCACGTTCGCCGTTGAAAATGAGACGGGGCGCCATGGTGGTTCGTAGACAAAACGCCGCAATGCAGTGATTTTGAAGGCCAAATCACGGCATTGTTCGGGATGCCGCGGTGTCGTCGTGGGAAACCATCGCGGCGTCCTAGGAAACCGTCGCGGCTTCCTGGGACAACGTCGCGGTTTAATCTATTAAAAATGTTTGATCACAAATTGAGGGCTTAAATGATTGATTTGGGGTCGAGAGAGGAGGTCATAGGGTAGATCTCAGAGAGAGCTTCGATTTGATACATTTTTTAGCAAATTCTGACACCTGTAGCCAAAGTTATGGACTTTTGAAGTTGAAGAGGTTAAAAATCTAATAAAAACATTAGGTTTTTGAACTCTTTAACATCAAACGACCATAACTTTGGCTATAGGTGTCAGAATCTGCTGCAGAACATATCAAATTTAAGATCTCTCAGAGATCTATAACTTATCATAGGGTTTACCCTATGGCTCCCTCTCTCAAGCCCCAAATCAATCCTTTAAGCCCTCAAATTTGCGATCAAACATTTTTAACAGATCAAATCACGGCGTTGTCTCGGGATGCCATAGCGGTTTCCTAGGACACCGCCGGGGGCTTCCCAGGATGCCACTACAGTGTCTTGGGATGCCGCTGTGGTTTCCCAGGATGCCGCCGCGGCGTCCTGGACAACGACGCGATTTGGCCTTCAAAATCACTACGCCGCGACATTTTGTCTACGAACCGCCATGGCACCCTGTCTCATTTTCAACGGCGAATGTGACAGCGATGTTGGATTTGTCATTTATCCATACGTCAATGGTTAACTTGTTAAAAAATATATCATAGTAGTTGACTTGCCATTGATCGCAAACCACGATGGTCGATTTGTCATTTTCCCTTATCTGTTTTTATAAATCACAGCGAGGTTGAAGAAAGTAAGATATGAAAGGATTTGAATTTACCCAATTATATCTTATCTTCTTCGAGATGAATAATTTATTTCAATAAAAAAGATATGACATGGAAGGGTATAAATAGAGGAATGTGGAGACTGCAGAGGCTGCAGTTCCAGTAAACCTTGAGAGAGCGAGAGAGAGAGACAGAGAGACCCAAAGAAGGCAAGAGAGGTTGAGAGTTTGGTATCCATGGCGGAAGAAGGTGAAGAAGAAATCGAAGACGTTGAAGGTGGCGAAGAAAAGCAGCAACCCATCTCTAATGGCAGAAAGCTACTTAAGCTTGACTCCTTCGACTTGGAGGCTGGTGGATTCACTGGATATCACGACAGTGCGTCAAACCAAGTTTCTTTTCTTTCTTGTTAAATTATCTTCGACTCCATTATTCTTTTTCCAATCATCTTGGCTCTGTAATGTTAAACTATTCTGCTTGATTGAAAACTCAGAAAATAGGTTGGAAGACGATCATGAAGCTAGCATTTCAGAGTATCGGAGTGGTGTATGGGGATTTAGGTACATCCCCATTATACGTTCTACCAGGCGTTTTTCCAAATGGAGTCCGTGATAACGACGATATACTCGGAGTGTTGTCGTTGATTTTCTACTCAATCACTCTCATCTCCTTGATCAAATACGTTTTTATTGTTCTATCAGCAAACGACAATGGCGATGGTAAGATATCTTTCCTCCCCGCAGAATGGCTATCATTTCCTTCTTTACGTAGACGACTCTAATTTTGGAGTTTGTTAGAGTTTGGATGTGACTCGAATTCTAGTTGGGCCGGGTCGGGCCCATATCCAATATTAGGATTATTTAGTTTCTCTATATATTGATGCTTGAGTCGCAAAACTCATTGTACCTTGATTTCCTAAATAGTGAATTTCTCCTCTGCCCGTGGTTTTTTCCCGTTAGGGTTTTCCACGTAAATCTTGGTGTCCCTACTTCCGCAGTTTACTTTTTTCATTTCGCGTTCGATTCTCAACAATTGGTATTAGAGCCCAGGTCAGATTTTCTATACTAATTCTCAACAATTGGTATCAGAGCTCAGGTGAAATTCTCTATATCAATTTTCAACAATTGATATCATATCGAAGTTAGAGGTTTCGTACTCGGATCGAACGAAGTTAGGGTTTACAATTTTTGTGAGAAAAATTGTAAATTTGAAAAAGAATTAAAAAAAAAGGGAAAAATTTCCCTACTTGCGTCGCCATCTTCAACAGAGACTTCGCGATTCTTAGTCCAGTAGCGAAGAAAAAGACGAAGAGAGAAGGACTCTCTCGCCGCTGCGTGTCTGTCACCGTCCGGTGAAGAAGCAACCATCGCCGCATCGCCAGTCAAAAGAGTCAGCTGTCCACCCGTCGGTGCCGTCTGTCAGTGAAGAACGGAGAGACGATCGTTCGTCCGTCATCCTCGCCACTGCCGATCATCGCTGTTCTCTAGTGATCCCGCGAAGGTTCTCTACCAACCGTCGACTGCTCAGCCATGCCCAGCTTAGCTGCCATCCAGGAAGAGAAGAAGGTATGGTTGATGTCTCAGGGAAATAAAAATCAAATTTTTATTTCTTGTGGAATAAAGGAAATTTTAGAATTTTATTGGATTAATTGGTTCTGAAAAATTCTAAATTTTTGGGAGATATGACTTCAGTGAAATTCGACATTCCGAAGTTAGATCAGAATACGAGATTTCAGTTGTGGCAAGTGAAGATGCGAGATGTGCTCACACAGATGGATTTAGACGACGCGTTATTAGAGCTCGATAAAATGCCCACGTTATTGAGTGAAGAGGAGAAACTTCGAAAGGATCGGAAAGCCTTATCTATGATACGTCTGCATTTATCAAATCAAATTTTGCAGGATGTTTTGAACGAGAAGTCTGCCTTTGATTTATGGTTCAGATTGGAGCAGTTATGTATGAAGAAAACTCTGACGAGTAAGCTGCATTTGAAGCAGCAGTTATATTCTCATCAGTTATTGGAAGGAGCCTCTATTACAGAGCACTTGGCTGCATTCAAGGAGTTAGTTTCAGATTTAGAGACTATGGGATGCAAGTACGATGGGGAGGATTTTGGGTTGATTCTGTTATGCTCGTTGCCTGCTTCATATGGTTCTTTCAGAGATACGATCTTGTACACTAGGGACAGTCTAACTCTAGAAGAGGTTTATAGTTCTTTGTTATCAAAGGCAAAGATGAAGTAGCTTGTTAAGGAATCTGAGTCTCGAGGTGAGTGATTCGTCATTCGGGGTAGAATAAGAGATTAAAAAAATAAAGGCAGTGATAATGTTCAGAGTTCAAAGGGCCGGTCAAAGTCAAGGAACCGTGATAGAACCTGTTACTTCTGTTAGAGAAGGGGGCACATCAAAGCCGAGTGCCATAAATTGCATAATGAGTTAAAGAGAGCTGAGAAGGGAAAACAACTGATGACTTCCGGTGAAGTAGTTGTCGCAGAAGAAGAAGACCATAGTGATGGAGATCTTCTAATAGTGTCAGAGAGAAACTCAAACGCAAACAAAGAGTAGATTCTAGATTCAGCGTGTTCGTTTCATATGTGCTACAATCAGGATTGGTTTATGACGTATGAGGTCGTTTCAGGAGGTGTTGTGTTAATGGGAAATAACACACCTTGCAAGATAGCTGGTATCGGTACCATCAGAATCAGAATGTTTGATGGAGTTGTGAGGACACTGGGTAGCATGCGACATGTTCCCGAGTTAAAGAAGAATCTGATCTCGTTGAGTACTCTTGATTCGAAAGGGTACAAGTACAGCGCTATAGGTGGAGGTTTAAAGATCAGTAGGGATGCTATCGTCAAATTAAAGGGACACAGAAGCTTTGCAAATTTGTATGTATTACAGGGTTCTACGGTGATGGGTAATCAGGCTGGAAAGTTTGTGAATTCACCTTCAAAAGGAATATTGGAGAAGACTCAGAGAAAGTTAGGTTCTCAGGTGAAGTTCAAGTTGGGTTATGAATCCATGTCAGAATCGATATGTCATCCTATTACAAATGTTCAGCGGTGATGCAGTCACCACATCATCACCAGCTTCAGTTACAGTTTCACGCCAGAGAGGTATCGTCAAAAGCAGAACCAAGAGAATGGGTAAAGCTCCACGGCGATATAATGAAACATCTATAGTGAGTTACGCATTGAGTGTGTTCGAGAGTATAGATTCAGCATATTCACATGCAGTTCGTTGCGACATCTCTGATAATTCAGTGGTACAATGGAGAAGATGTGATTTCACTCCAAGTGTGTGTCTCAAGTTTAAGCAGGGCTTAAACTTGATCCGTACCAGATATTGAGTTGGCCCAGTAGGGGCCCTTGTGGAAGAGGAGGTTATTTTTCGTTGGAATTTTGCAGTTCGCCTTACATTGGAATTTCTTTGAAGATGGAGATTGTCAGAGTTCAGTGTTCTGGATTCGTTTTGGGGTGGGCCGTGAAGCCTGCATTGGATCTCTCAGGTGGAATTTGTGTCAAGGTGAAGATTGTTAGAGTTCGGATGTGACCCGAATTCTAGTTGGGTCGGGTCGGGCCCATATCCAATATTAGGGTTATTTAGTTTCTCTATATATTGATGCTTGAGTTGCAAAACTCATTGTACCTTGATTTCCTAAATAGTGAATTTCTCCTTTGCCCGTGGTTTTTTCCCGTTAGGGTTTTTCACGTAAATCTTGGTGTCCCTGCTTCCGCAGTTTACTTTTTTCATTTCGATTTCGATTCTGAACAGAGTTGAATTGCTCACGCCTCACAGGAGGGACGTTTGCTCTGTATTCTCTGATATGCCGCAATGCGAAAGTGAATTTGATACCCAACTTACAACCAGAAGACAAGGAGGTATCGAGTTATGGCCTAAATTTGCCGAATCAGTCCCATAAAAGAGCTTCCACACTCAGGTCAATGCTCGAAAATAGCAAGATGGCAAAATACATCATTCTTTTCGTCACGATGCTCGCCACATCCATGGTTATCGGAGATGGCGTCCTCACTCCATGCATATCAGGTACGAAAGGAATAAGCCAACCCAACTCTAGTTGTGTATTTCTTTTAAGAAACCAAACAATACACGAATAAGCCTAGTGTATAATTGTTGGTGTATAGTTTTGTCTGCAGTTGGGGGGATTAGGGAAGCTGCAAGTTTTCTAAATGATGGCGTGATTACTTGGATATCTACAGCTGTCTTGGTTGTTCTGTTTCAGTTTCAGAGGTTTAGAACTGACAAAGTTTCTTGGGCTTTTTCTCCTCTTCTTACGATATGGTTTTAATCGGTGTCACTGGTTTGTACAACTTTTCCAAGGATCCTAGTGTTATCAAGGCAATCAACCCAATCTACATTCTCAAATACTTTCAAAGAAACCCAAAGAATGCTTGGATATCTCTTGGAGGAGTCATCCTGTGTTTGACAGGCAAGTCACAATATTTTACTAAGTCTTGGCAAGTAGGACCATTCATTCATTATATGATTGTGATCCATGTCAACCAGGGTCTGAAGCCTTGTTTACTTACTTGGGCCATTTCAATGTTCGTTCAATTCGACTCAGCGCATGCGGATTACTGTTCCCGTCTATATATCTTGCCTATTTCGGTCAAGCTTAGTATCTCCAACTGCACAAGCAGGACATGGCTAATGCATTCTATAGTTCAGTTCCAAGTAAGAGTAGTGAAAGTCTCTGGTGGTGTTGATTTTTAAAAGGCGATATTATGTTAATTTGTTTGTTTTTTGCAGGTCCATTATATTGCCCAACGTTTGTAATGGCAGTCCTGGCGTCTGTAATTGCAAGCCAGTCTTTGATCTCGGCTTCATTCTCCATCGTTCAGCAGGCCGTTGCTATTGGGTGTTTCCCTCGCATCAAAGTAGTCCACACTTCGTCTGAGTTCAGGGGACAAGTTTATGTGCTGAGGTTAACACCTTCCTTATGGTAGCTTGTGCTGGCATCATTCTTGGATTCAAAGACAACGCAAAAACTTCCAATGCTTACAGTCAAATTCTAATCTCTCTCTCCTTGGGGAATGCTTGTTTATCTGCATTTTTTCACTTTTCTTTTGTATTATCAATCTTTATTGTTAGAAATCAAACAATAAATCGAAAAAAAAAATTACGAACGCAGGACGTACAGATTTACATAGAAAAACTCTTTCGAAAAAAAAACACGAACAAAGGAAAATTTCTACAATGTGAAGATCAAAAATACAACTAAGAGCTCTGCGAATTTAGCTTACATGAATTTACAGAGAAAAACAAAAGACCCAAAAGAATTCAGTTCACCCAACTCTAAGATCTTTTAATGTTTCTCTTTCAGGGATCCCTATGGCATCAGTATTTATGATAACGTCTATGTTTTTGATTCTCGTAATGATTATGATATGGAAGACGAACATCCTCTTAGTTACCATCTATGCTCTGAAGATTGGACTACTGGAATTTGCATTTTTAAGCTCTGTTCTCTACAAGTTTGTTGATGGAGGCTATCTACCCTTGTTGATTTATTTAGTCCTTGTTCTCATCATGTACATATGGAACTACAGGTATCGCAAAAAGTATATCTACGAGCTCAAGAACAAATTCTCCATGTCGAAGCTCCAAGAGATAGCCAACAATCCGAGCATTTGCCGAATTCCTGGCCTTGCCATATTTTACACAGAACTAGTGCATGGAATTTCCCCTCTATTTACACAATATGTTACAAATGTTCCAGCTCTGCACTCTATTCTAGTATTTGTTTCCATCAAGGCTTTATCGACCAGCAAAGTCCCGACCGAAGAACGATTCTTGTTTCAAAGGGTAGCGCCGTATAATCTTTCCATTTTTTGGTGTATTGTGAGGTATGGATACACTGGTATGAGAACAGAGCGGAGCACATTCGAAACAACGTTGGTTTATAATTTGAGGAAGTTCATTGTAGAAAATATGCAGAGATCTATGTTGGAAGATGGAACAAGTAACAATGGAGAAGAATTTGGTCAGCTTGCTTTGCTAGATGATGCACTGGCAAAAATGGATGTTGTTTATCTGATGGGAGCAAATGAGGTGATGGCCTCAAAAGGGTCTGGAGTTTTGAAGAGATTGCTAGTCGATTACGCGTTTAATTGGTTGAATCGATGCGCGAGGCAAGCCGACGAAGTTTTCATGGTTCCTCGCAAGCAGTTGCACAAAGTAGGAATGACTTATGAAGTCTAGTAAAGTGAGATTAGCTCATTCATTAGTCCATACAAATTATGCTCATTTCTTAGGTAGATTTAGCTATAGGTTTAATTTTTGTTTGAAGTAGTTGGACTTTGGAGGTGGACAAGGATCACATTGGTTTTTTTTTTCTAATTCGTTATTATTATGTATTTTTTTGGGTAAATGACAAATTAACCATCGTGGTTTGCGATCAATGACAAGTCAACCACTATCCTTTATTTCTAACAAATTAACCACTGACGTATGGAAAAATGACAAAGCTAACATCGCTGTCACGTTTTCCGTTAACAAGCTGATATGGCGCTGCAGCGTCTTGTCTACGAACCGCGGCCCCATGATTTTTCAAAAAAAAAAACAAAAGGGCGGTGTCTTGAGACACCGGTGTCTCACGTGTCTCAAGACACTATAAAAGTCGGTGTCTTGAGACACCAGTGTCTCAAGACACCAGAAAAAGAAAAAGAAATACCGAGTTTGAGAGCGACGAGCGAACACCATCCCAAGCGAGAGCAACGCATCGAGTCCCGGCGAACTCCATCACCGCAAAGCTTAGACCCGAGCGCACTGAGCCCTACCTCCATTCGCAGACCCGAGCACATCGAGTCCTAGCTCCATCCATCCGAGCATGTCTTCAATCATGGTGAGTGAGCCGGATCCGATAGATTTTTTCCTTCTAGATAACTTCATTTATTAGATTTGTTAACTTTTATTTTTATAAATTGACATTTTCAATTTAGATTTGATAAAAACCTTGTTGAGGATATGCTATGTTCATTTGATGGGTTATAATTGTTAATGTACTGTTTTTACTTAAATTACTTAAATTTTTTTGTTACTTCAATAATTGTCAGTCGTTTCAATTGTAATTACCATTCTTTTGATAACCTTATTAGTTGATGAAATCGTAGGACTATATGCTTCCGTAGAAAAAGGAATTGTTGGGAAATCTTGTTTCTGCCATTATTGACTATTGCATAAGAAGTTTGATTTATAGATATTATTTGGTGATGTTTTGTCTTTTCGGTCCATCATTGTGATC
This sequence comes from Begonia loranthoides, assembly GCA_022433065.1. NCBI lineage: Eukaryota > Viridiplantae > Streptophyta > Magnoliopsida > Cucurbitales > Begoniaceae > Begonia > Begonia loranthoides. The sequence continues at coordinate 8,265,775 of CM039469.1, forward strand.
AATATTGTGCTGCTCGAAAAGGATTTTTTGTTCTTTAGTTTGATTTATATCCGAGAGACGATTTGAGGAAATACTATTATACTAACTTATGACTGTTCGTTGGGTTATTATACTGCAAGTTGGCAAATTACTCTCACCGAGCACAATATTTTACCGAGCTAAGAAATTGATGCAGAAGCGTGGGAATGCAACGGGGGAGGCTGTTAAACCCGTTGCAACCGTGGCGGTGGAAGCCCAGGGGGGAAGATGTTCAACCCGAGGCGGTGGAAGATGTTGAACCTGCGACGGCGGTGGAAGACGAAGACACCGCCGAGCCTGAACAAGGAGAAGCAGGAGCCTCATTGGTCAGGATCCAACCCTATACAGCGCGTTTAAGGTTCAAACTATTCAAGACAGACAATTGCAAAAGACGGTATGAAGAAGATGTACAACACCATGGCATTATTGTTTCAAAAATAGTAGATTTTGACTCTTTCACAAGAATGAGACTTCAACATATGCTGGAAGAGACTGGATTAGTCGGGTTGTGCCAGATGGGGGGCACTTACTGCGAGAGAGTTATTAAAATGTTTTACGCAAATTTCCAACTGCCCACTGAGCCAGTAGAGGTGCAGACGTACCTTTTTGGATGGGAGTTGAGTTTCACTCCCAACGATGTGAATAGAATGCTTGGATGTGTGCCGGACAGGCCAAGCGATGAATATTATCACATGTCTCGGGAGCCACCATTTGTCAACCAAGGAGAAGGGCTAGCTGTGCTTAAATTGTTGCACTAGGATCCCGAGGTTGCCCAGTACAAGAAGCCAAAGGGCAAGGAGTTGAATGCAATATCTCGAGTGATCCACCTGATCATGGCCTACACGATTTTGCCTAGGAATGGGCATCGAGACCATGTTAGCAGCTTGGATCTTTATATTCTGGAGAAGGTGTTCACGGGGAAAAAGGTGGACATCGGATATATCATCGTGAGCCACATGCTAGAGGTGCTCAACAACCCAACAAAGAACCTACCGTACAACTGGCTCATCCAGAGTATAGTTGAGCATTTTGGGGTACCCACTCTGCAAAAGAGCCGAGAATTGAAGCGCCGGCCAATGACATTTACAACAAAGCCAATTTGGACCGATTGAGTATCACCCAAGTTGGAGGGGAATGGTTACGTAAGTCCAAAAAGAAGGCAGCACACCACCCCTCTCAGAGCCTCAGTATACAGCCCCCTCATATGAAATGCCGCCTCCTCCACAGTCATCACACTTTACTTCGATGCCTGAGGAGATGTCCTCGTAGATAAGCAAGATGGAGGAGCACCATCATGCATCGATGACCAAAATGCAAATGATGGAGGAGCACATGCAAATGCAACAAATTCAGCTACGAAGAGCAGAGGAGCTCGGAGAAGAGAGGTGGGGCATAGCACAACAGTGGCAGTTGCAGGCATCGGAGATCGCATTAGAGAGGCATCACGCCGCAGAACAGTGGCATATGCAAGATGCGGAGCTTACAGTAGTGAGGCATAGCCAAGCAGAAGAGTGGCATATTCAAGAAGCGAAGCTCGCAGTAGAGAAGCATCGCCAAGTAGAATAGTAACATATTCGAGAATAGGAGAGGCACCGTGAGGTATTGGATGCACTCAAGAGACGTGGGAGGCGATCAGCCCGTTCAGCATCCTCGTCATCATCCTTTGACACACCAGATGCCACATTCTGCTTGTAAGTTATTTACGTTGTACACAAAGTCCAGTTTTTACTTTATTTTTGTTTCACGTAATGACATGTTGTTGATTTGCAGCCACCCTGTCGAAAGCCGCCAAAGAGCACCTCCAGCTGTGCAGGGGAGCAGTGAGGTCCAACTTCAACCTGATAGAATTGTGCGCGTGGTACGTCTTTCATTTTGTTATATATGTCTGTTCATTCATGTTCATGCTTTGTTAGTCTGCCGGCGTTTTCACATTTTTGTTACAGGCTCTGGATCTTATGGCCACGCTCAAGACGTATGTCCAGACAAATTCATGGAAGAAGAAAGAGATGTGCGCGGTTCTTGGGGGGAAGCTGATCGACGATCAGTACGTCATCACTCATATCATCTTTCCAGATCAAGTCGGGACGAAAAATACGGTGAGAAGCCTTCTTTGTATGTTAGTGTATAAGATTTTATCTTAGTACTCATCCGAACTTATATGAAGTGCTATGTGGTCAATGACGAAGCCGTATTCGCGTATCATCAGGAGAAGCATCTATTGACATTAGGATGGATTCACGTAAGTCACCATCTCGCTTCTCCGGGTTATCATTCATGTTCATGTTCACTGAGATAATCTTATGACTTGGTTTGTAATATCCAGAATTTTTATATCGAAATTTAAAATTGATAATTGGAAAAGAATTAGAGATATATTGAATTAGTTGAATAAATTATCAGGATATTACTAATAACGTAATCAATATGTTATAATGGTTAATTGAGGAAAATGGATTTTGGGACGAGTTGGGATGGTATTTGGCGTCCTCAACTCTAAAACTGTCACAGTGTGGATGCTGTGGATGACAGCAGAACTGTCCACTTTGAATCTATTCTAATTCTGGGGACTTTCGGACGGTAGCAGACGTATGCAGACTAGAGAAAAATGGCGTCCGAATGACTCTCTCTATCCTAAGTCTGGACACATTCGGACGACTGCGGACGACACATGCGGACGCTAAATTACGTCTGAATATGCATTTTAGATGGTACGGACAAAGCACTGGGATGCGTTTTCTCGTCCGAAAACTTGTTTCGGACGATGCGGACGACGCACGGCATCCGGAAGGGCAAAATTGGCCAAAAAACCCATTTAAATCTAATGCCTCTCTCTCTTCTGTAATCCATTTTACTTCAATTTCTTTAGCTGGAATGAGGCTTCCATGCTCTAGCTCCCCTGTAAATGAGTAAGGCTATTGATTCTGGGTGTTTCGTTCTTCTCGGGTGTTGGCTGGTGAGTGTTTTCCGTCCCTCTTCCTTTGAGTTTTATGAGTTATGTAGTAAATTATAATATGTTCAGACTTGGATAATATGTTAGTATTGTGGGTATTGTTGGAAAAGGGTTGTGCATATGATTTGTCGAATTGTCTTCTGTCGACAGTTCTAAGAAGCTGGAGGTTTGATTGAATTATGTTTTGATTGAAATGAATCTCTCTGTTTTATGCTTTAACTCTGTGTTGATTATTGGCTTGCAATATGGGAAGAGAAAGTAGTATGGATATAAGTTTGAGTTAAGGTTGTCTATGGCATATTGAATGATTGAAGGTGTTAACAGTCTGAATGATTTGTTGGATAATTTGTTATGTTGGATTGGTTTTGGATTGTGACAAGTTGTCTTGTTCTTTTGTTGGTGACCTGCTGCAAATGAGAGAATGGACGAAGAGCAAGTTGGTGAATGACCAAACTTGGAGGTCGTGTTGAGAGGTGCTGCTTCTTTTGGGCGTGTTTCAAGTATGCAAGTATTACAAAGTCATTTATATAGTCTTTTACATGGAGTTAAGGATATGTGCGATGAGGATTGTGTGATTGGACCTTGTTAGTTTCTGTGGATGGTTGTTCTGTCAATTATGGTTATGATCTACTCTCTGTGGAGCTTTAGTTTGATTATTGTTGAAGTTGAATCTGTTGTTTATTCCGTTGTTCAGCTTCTGCCACTAAGTGAAGATTTGGAAATCTGTTATCTTTGGTTATTTTGGGATAACATTGATTAAGGAAAATATGAAGATAGCTTTATAATGTATTCACTTGGTAATTTTGTATTAAAGTAGGCGCATTAACTGGTTCTCTACTCTGATGTGGGAAATATGGTTTTCTGATGAAGTAGTATTCAGTTTTGTAAAGTTTATTTATCATGACACATTGATGGAATGAGTAACATTGTAAGTTATTGCTATTCCGTTATTTAAGATCTTGGAATTGGTATTGTGAGGTTGCTTGGAAATGAAATTGACTAATGAGATTTATTAAGTGTAAAGGTTTAAGGGATTGTGTTATTAATGCATAGTTGTTATGGTTTTGAAGGTACGAAGAAGAGAAAAGAAACAGAAGGCGTTATGGACGCCAGGTAAGTGATACTTACTGTGCCTTGTTCTTCGGACCCTACATCGCAAGAATTATGATTGTGTGTTGTGTGTTTACTAGATTTAGGTTCTTTTAATGCTATGTTTATTGGACATTTATTGCATATAGGATTGTATGAGTCCACGTACATATTGTATGACATAATAATCTATATAAATAGGCGTGTGGGGGTTCGGGAAGTTAATGACGTCCCATTGTCATATAGATCCGTGTTAGACGAATTAGAAAGAAAATAGGTTAGCGACATGGGATACCAGGGTTCATTGCTTCTGTTCCAAAATCCCCAATGTTCTCGTAACAAAGGAGTGTATACAGCCTAGGTAACCCATTGATATATATATATTGCTCCTTTGTGGATTGGCCGGGTTACTCATGGTCCCACGGTATTTGTCATGTATACACTCTTGACTTAAATTGCATTGCATGATCATGCATATCATCTGCACTTCACTTTATCACTTACTGAGCATTAGGCTCATTAGTTTAGGTCTTGTGATGTAGGTATAAACGAGCAACAGATGAACAGGTGAAGGACAGTTGATGATGGGTTTGCACGGGTGGATCTTGTGGCTGGCTGGGCTGGAAAGTGTAAGGAAAAGTATTTGAAAAAGAGTTTTGTAAATTATTTATTATTCTTAATGTTGTTTTTATTCCACTGCGTTTTATTCAAAGAATGTTATGGCTTTTGAGTGTAAATTGAGAAAAGTGAAAGTAAAAAGTTTTAGCGATCGGGTTTTATGAAAGCAAAAGCGATCGGATGTTAGCGATCGGGCTTTATGAAAGAAAAAGAGACTAATATCTGTATGAAAAGAAAAATTTTGAATTTTACGTATTTTGAAAATACGGGATTTTACATGGTTACATTTCAGACACACCCAAAGCAAGGGTTGTTTATGTCGTCCATTGACCTGCACACTCAATTTGCTTACTAGCGATTGTTGTCGGAATCAATTTCTATCATTGTAGCTCCCACAGAAAAAGGAGTATTTATTTTCTCTTGTGTAAATTCTTAATATTGCTTTCTGTGTCACTGACCTGCAATTGTTCCCTTTGCATTGCAGGTCGTACGTCATCTACTGGTGTACGAGTGAGGAGATGAGGGTGCTACAAAAGTGCACTATTCAAGAAAAATTCCACGAGCACAAGCCTGCAATCTTTCATTATGAGGGTGAGTTGTACGATAAAGCAGATGCAGTTCTCTTGGATACGCATGGAACTTTTAAGAGCAAGCATTTGCGCCCGCCACCGCCAAGGCCACGGTCCAAGAAGAAGGTGCCATAATTTAGTTCAAGGATTTCTGTTGTAGTTTATGTTATGTTTAGTTTAATTTGTGTATATTTGCGTTGTAATTTATGTGCAGTTCAAGGATTTTCGTTGTAGTTTATACTAGATGAATGACGTCTTTAGAGGATACTGGAACTACTTTGGGATTTTGTACAGGATTGTATGAGAATGGTGTTGGGGGAGTAAAGAAACAAGGGAGATTCTGGCAAAAAATTTTTAACTAACAGAGTACAAATTAACAGAGAGCAACTACTTGACCGGAAGCAATTCATGCATAAGTTAACCGAGGACAATTCTTTACTGTCCATTTCCCTTCATCACGGCTAACTACAATTCACAAGGCAATTATTTAACAGAAACCAGCCATTAAATAAGTGCACTTCAAAGAGAGCTTTCTACAATCATAATCCAATTTCCTTATCATCTATTATTGATAGTGTTACATTCCTTTTATTCAAAGCAGATTAACAATTGTCAGCAATTATCCATGGCATCAATCAACAAACATACGTCTTAATGATTCGAAATTGCAAAAAAGAATCAATTCATATTTATCAATTCAAATTTTACAAATATAGCAAATGGTACAATCACATATATATGAAACCTAATCTATCTAATGGTTGTATCACCGAAGGTTAAGGTCCACATTTATGTATGTTTGTGTGTGTGGACCTTGCGCATCAGACTCCTGCAGAACACATTGCAAATGAAATTAGCATAGTTCAAACAACAATTGAAAACGAAAAAGTGATAATGGGGTCACCTGCCTGTCAGGAACTCTATTGGGAACTGTCTCTGGGACTAGGTTAGGAATTGTCTCGGGGGCTGTCTCGGGAACTTTGAACCCCATAAATGTGCCCTCTGACCTTCTTCTGCCGCCTCTGCCTCTACCGCTCCCTCTGCAAGCCTCGGCACTTGACTCGCCTCCACCATCGCAAGTGCGAGAATTATGCCCAACACACCCACTCTGACCACAAGTGACGTTCAAATGTCTTCTGGTGAGTACTGTCCAGCTTGGGGCCTCATCCACATCCCATATTCTACGTTTGCCTGGCCTTCCTGAAAGCCTTTTAAATGGTGGTGGGATAATTGGATCAAGATTCGTCACAGGAGGCCACTTGATTGGTCCATTGACGGGGCGGAGAAAGTGGGAGAACATCGCCATGTATGTTTCTCGGTGATAGCACACATGCACAAATTCCTCAGGGGATCTCCTCATGAAGTGAATGCATGGGACTGCATGGACACATGGGATGCTGGTCAACTCCCACTGATAACAAGAACAAGTACGTCTATCCAAATCGAAAGAATACTATTTGTTACTGTTGCTGACCTCAAACTGGGCAGCTCCTCAAAACTAGGGGCTCCAATTTTGACTAGCAAGTTGTAGTTTGGCGAGCCAATTGCTAATTTTTGGGCATAAAAGGTCCATCGAGCGAGCCATCTTTTCATTTTTTTTTCACGATCCTACCCATAATGCCCTTCTGGATGATCTCGAACATACTTAGAATCGGTTTGTCCCGGGTTATAAGATGCTGGCATTGAATGACTCACTCAGATTGTTAAGGCTTATGTTGCACTTTGGGATGGAGCAGAATGCATGTTTGGCCTAGCATGTCACATCTATTCCTCGTAGATAGTTGTTGGACGCCAGGTTAAGCATAAATAACTTAGCCATCTCTCTCTCTCAAATTGTCTCATAGTTGTGGCTCTAGATGCGACCCACATTACATCCTTTAACAATCTGCCTCTAAATTGTTTTTGAAAATTGGCATACAGGTGTCGGATGCAAAATCGATGGTCTACTTGCCCTACCACCTCTCTCACAGCTGGCACTAGACCCTGCAAAGATTCATAATATTAGTCAGATTAGTACAAAATGCATAACCTAAATATATAAGGCAAAAGCAATCAACCACACCTTTGGTTGGTAAAAAATGATTGTCCATCCATTGCCAAATGGGGTGTTTAGATCATCAAGCAACAATTCTAGAAACCAGCTCCATGAATTCCTATTTTCTGCTTCAACCACTGCTACAGCAATCGGATACATACCATCGTTCCCATCGATGGTCACAACAATGAGCAACTAGTCTGAAGTCACTCCCTTCAAGTGGCAACCGTCCAAACAAATAAGTGGTCTACCACAGTTTAGCACAGCCATCTTGCATGCAGCCAAACACATGCACATTCTTTTAAATGCACTCATGACGAGGTCCACGCGCACAGCTTCTAGGATTAGACCTCCGAATCTCCTCGGTGTAGGACTATATGAGTTTGTATTGCTCATTGCCATCACCTTCATTAATATTTTTTGCTGCATTTCTTGCCCTTCTAGCAAGACTAGGTGTGATGTTGACATTAAATTCCTTCCTCACTGTCTCAATTATGGAAGCAAGGTCCCAATCTACCTGACTTTTAAATCAATCTAAGTAATGCATTGCAACCCATTTGGCAATAGCGTGACAACTTTCCCTCTTTCTCGAGCATGTGTGAATGTCATTGTAAAATTGTATTTGAAAGGTCATTTCACCTTGCATTTTTTAGGCGTGCAACCGCTAGGGGCATCCTTCCTGGCAAGCAGCCCTCAATCGATGCGTGTCACTGTGGGTGAATTTTATCCCGTACCCGTTCTTCAACACATGATCAACAATTTCTTCTCTAATTTTTTTTCAATGAATTGTACTTTTTGCCAAGGCTCATTCCAACGAAGCTGCCTTCTACTTGTGTTGGGCGTCTAGGCCTACTCTCGGCCATATCCATGTCTTCATCACTAGTGGATTGACATAATGAATGGAGGTCCTCATCGTCCTCCTCGTGTAGAGTTACTGATACGGAATACAACACAATCGTAGCTTCATTTCCAATTCCACGTACCTCATTCTCATTCGGCAAACATGTGGTTGTGGGTCGCACTTCAAGTTGACGGTTAATAACAGATTCTTCATCACTCAAAGATGCCATTTGCTTTTCAACAAATTCTTCAACTTCGCTAATCACTAGTCGTACTCTTCAGCTCTCTAGATTTTTTAGGGTTAGCTAATCGATTACAAAATGCCTGAGAATATGGCAAACCGTTGGGAGTTCGTGATTATGTATACCCCTGAGTTAAAAGAGAGACACCGCGGTGTGTTGGGATGGTGTCGCGGTGTGTAGACACCGGTGTCTCAAGACATCGCCCTTCTGATTTTTTTTTTTGAAAAATTATGGGGCCGCGGTTCGTAGACAAGATGTCGCGGTGCCATGTCAGCTTGTTAACGGCGAACCTCATAGCAATGTTGGCTTTGTCATTTTCTCATACGTCAGTGGTTAATTTGTTAGAAAATAAAGGATAGTGGTTGACTTGTCATTGACCACAAACCACGATGGTTAATTTGTCATTTACCCTATTTTTTTTTAGTTCTTTTTTAATTAACATCATTATTTTTAGGGGAATTAACAAAATAACTACTAAACTATAGAATCAATGTCAAGTCAACTACTAAAAATTTTTGCTAACAACTAAAACACTGAACTTTGAAAAATGGACGACGCAAACATCACTGTTATCTGTTGAAAGAAACATTACCATGAAGACGATACCGAAGCATTACTCTTTGCAATTCTAATTCTACTTCATTTTTATGCTAAAATCGCAATAATTGAAGCAATCTTATTGCGAAGATGATGTCGGGAAGCTCTGGCATGATCTTCTTTTTGTCAAAAACAATTCCCACATTTTTTAGTTTTTCGAACATCTTCAGGTGACTCACCCCTCCTCTCGATTTCACTCGTCCAGTTCTCATCATCATCTTGTTTTTCTCTTCTTGGTCCATCGTCATCGTCTAGTACTCATCACTAATGTCTCACTGTTCGTAGAGGAAAGTAATCTTTCCACAAGTGGAATGTTGTCGTTCTTTCGCAGAACGTTGTCTTTCTACAGTAAAAAGTAATCATTCTGCATGCGAAAAGTAATCTTTTAAATATGTGTAGTGGAAAGACAACATTTCGCTCCAAAAAAACAACATTCCGTTGTAGAAAGAATGTTCCACAACGGAACAACAACGTTTTTTTAACGGAAAACATAATTGCGATGTTTGCTTCTTTCATTTCCCATAGTTTAGTGTTTTAGTTGTTAGGAAAAATTGTTCAATGATTGACTTGTCATTGATTCCATAGTGCAGTGGTTGTTTTATTAATTTCCCTTATTTTTATTCAATGGCACTTCTTCCTCATGATGAATCTAGCTTGATTCTTGTCTGTTTAAACATACGATTTCAATCATAGACAATCCAAAACATGGACTAAATGAATGAAGAATACAAAATGGCAAGCTACCCAGTCGGTATCCGTGTAGCAAAAAAATATCCATAGAAGATGAAGCTTGAAAGGATAAATTGTAGGTACAGGTACTTTGAAGATAGCAAAGAAGTCTCTTTAACGCTTGCCAGTGAAGGTCCGATGGGGAATGCATAAACTAACATAACTTGTTAACTGCGAATGAATATCTAGGCAAGTCAAGGTGTAATACTTAAGAGCTCCAACCAATCGACAAAAAAAAGAGTCATCAGTTAGTGGCGTGCCTAATTGTTTGGAAAGCAAGGAGCCATAGACAATAGGTGTAGGCACTGGTTTGCACTTAGATAATCCAAAACAATTTTCAGTTTGCTATTCTAGTCTTATATAAGACTTGTATGTTATCCCTTGTATATTTGTTGGGATGTTGACACTAACCTTGTTGTAGGTTTTGGAGGTGTCAGTTGATTCGACTTTTTGCTTACGATAGCGCGTGGAGCTGGTTTGTCAATAAGCGTGTTGTGGTTGCCATCGAGGTAGGGATTCTTATAGTTTCTGCACTGCATTGTATCATGGTTTTCAAAACTACTATTTTGTGGGATACCACACCTAAAAACCCGACGAGGACTGTTCGACAGCATGTCAATTTTTACGTATACGTATGTTTTCTCACGTTTACATTCTGTACATGGTATATTCTTGATATTCTACCCATATTGATGATGTGATATTTGTGCATGTGTTGGAAGGATGAATCCTCTTGATGCTTTAGGCACTCTAGCGCTAAAGTATCATGAGGCTATCCGATGACATCTTCTATTGCGAGAAGATGGGTTATATGATACGTACATAGGGTGGATGAATCCTTTTGATGCTTTAGGCACTTTAGCGCTAAAGCATCACGAGGCTATCCCATGAATTCTTCTACTACGAGAAGATTTTATATGTACATTGGGAGGATGAATTCTCTTGATGCTTTAGGCACTCTAGCATTAAAGCATCACGATGCTCTCTCCGTGCAATCTTTTGTTGCGTGAAGATTGGTCGTTTACGTTCAAAATGGCGATGGGGCATTCATGACATGTCCTCAGGTTTCGAGCCCTAGAAGTGAAAATGGGGATGGGGCATTGGTGACATGTCCTTAGGTTTCGAGTCCTGAAAGTTGAAAATGGAGATGGAAAGGTGATGACACTTCCTTGGGTTTCAAGCCCCTAAACCTGGCCAGGGTATTTGTCACACGGAGTTGGTAGGTTGTTAGTCGCTGAGTTTTGCCTATCACAGTACCATTCCATTTGACAGGTGGCGTGACGGCTTGAGCTTGCTCGTCGATAACCCTCGTCAACTTGGAACCTAGAGGTATCTAGTTGAGAAGCAATCCGTCACGGCAAACTCATCTGTTTATTCTATCGTACGAGTTGGTTCGTAGTGGAGCTTGCTCGCCGACAACTCAGGTGATGTGTTGGGTCTTCAGATCACCATCATTGGTATTCTCTCCTGCCTCATGAGGTATTGCTATTGATGAATAGCCACCTTTCTGTGACATGTGTTGGGTGGGTCCTTGTGCAACCATCCATCCATTTCATTGAGAACGTATTGAAGGTTGTCAGCAGCTGAGATTAGCCTATCCTAGTACCGTTCTAATTGACAAGTGGCGTGACGGCTCGAGCTCTACTCATCGGCAACCCTCATCAATATGGAACACAAAGGTATTTTCAGTTAAGAAAGGCTCTATGGCGAGCAACCTTATCTGTTACTCCAATTATATGGATCGTATCGGCCCTAGCTACGGCCCGTCGGCACATCCAGGAGATTACACTAGTTGTATCGTCGTGGAGCTTGCTCGCCAGTAACTCGGGTAATGTGTTGGATCTTTGGATTGCCATTATTATTTTCCCTCTGTCTCATGAGGTGCTGCTCCTGACAGATGACCACCTTTCTGCGGTGTGTGCCGGATGGGTCCTTATGTGACCATTCCTTTTCACTGATGATGTTTTCGTACGGAAAATGATGTTGGCATATTTTTGTGATATAGCTGTCTATGTATACAGCATGTTTTTAATAAAGCCACATCGAGAGCCATGGGCCGAATTTATAAAATGATAAGAGATGTTTTTTAATAAATTTAAGTCCATGTATGGTAAATGAGAAGTATGAAATAGTTTTCAAAAGATGAGGAAAACAGTTTTAGCATGCATTGCATTTAGTATCGATTTCCCTACTGAGTTTGTCACTTATGCCTTAGACTATATTTTTCCCCAAGTTAGGGTGTAGGTTCGGTACACTAATCTTGCACGTGTAGTAGCAGGGCAATGCTGGTGTTCCCTGGTGAGTGTCTCGATCTCCCCGTAGATGGGTGGAGGTTCGTCGATTCAATCCCTGCGTATCAGTTACGTTTGGGGTTTTTGGTTTTCGTGTTGTTTGATTAAATTCATGCATAGTACTTTCCTTTATTATGCTATCATATCTCTAGTTGATCACGTTGTGGACTTCAACCCATGTGATTTGGGTTTCGGCTTGATATTATTCCCGTTAAGACCTTCGCATAAAAATTCACGCTTTGGGCTGGGTAACCGAGTTCTCTCTGAGAATCGAGTCGCCTGACCTAGTGGTTCTGTTAGGCTGCCTCTGAGTCGTGACAAGATGGAGACGACAATGGAGCATGAATATTTAGAGAGGGGAAAGATAGGGGTAGAGAAAGCAATGAGATGGTCAGGGAGACAGACAAAGGATTGGAGACTGTGTTTGAGGAATTATATGTGGAAAATGGATAGACAGTTTCATGGAAGACAACATTTCGACTTGTATAGAGTCTAGACGTTGGAATATTAAAGCATAGGTAACCTTTATGTGATGAATTGTAGCCAAGGAAGAAACACGGAGTAGAGCGAGGACTAAGTTTGTTAGAGTGAAACAGGTAGAGACAAGGATAACACAAGCAACCAAACATGCGAAGGAAGATATAATCAGGAGCTTTTTGGATTAGACATTGAGATGGAGATATGTTACCAAGAACAAGGGTGGGAAGAAGATTAATGAGCATGACTGCAATTGGAAATGAATAAGGCCAAAAGTGTGTAGGCATGCAAGAGTGGAAGAGAAGTGATAGACCTATTTCAACAAAATGTCTATTCTTTCTTTCCACTCATCCATTTTGAGCAGGGCTGTAGGGACACGAAAGCTGGTGAACAATGCCCTTGGAAGCTAAGAAATTCGTTATAGAACAATATTTACCACCATAATCCAAACGGAGAGCTTTTATAGATATGTTGAATTGATTTAAGATTAGATTATAAAAATTGATTAAATAAGCTTGTACTTGATCTTTGGATCTTAAGGTGTAGATCCATGTATATCGACTGTAATCGTCAATAAACAAGAGATAGTAGCAAACACCAGTGATAGATTTATCTGGGGAGGGTCCCCACAAGTTAGAATATATGAGATTAAATAAAGCAAAAGCATGAGAAGAGGAGGAAGAAAAAGCAAGAAGAGTGTGAGATCTTAGGATCGGTGCTCACCTATAGAGAGGGGGCAGGGGGGGTTGAATTAGGCGACACTAAACTTTTTCGTGTGATTATTAATTTCTCTAACCCTAAGTGATTTAACAATAATAAAGCATACAATTTAAAACTAATAATAAATGAGATAGGGAAAGAGAATGCAAACAGAGTTGTTCACACGGTTCGGCAACTCCGGCCTACGTCCTCGCTCCAATCGTTCCACTTGGAGATCCCAAGTCACCCAATCTCCCCAATTGGCAATGTTTGACTTCATGAGTGTCAAACAAAGCATTACAGACTATTCTCAGGGCTTCACCCTCTAGATTGATCTTCTCGGGCATCAATCTAGCCTTTGACTATTACGAGGCGTCACCCTTTTTTTACATAAAATTTGGAGAATGAAATTAAAAAAAAAAATCCTAACTCTCCCTAAAGCAAATCTCAAGTTTAGGGATGAAGAGAGTTAGGTTACAAGCTTAAATAGTGTTTTAGAATTGAGTATAAAAATTGGTAAGGCTTCGCCTCAATTCCTGGTTCATTGCATTGAGCCTCAGAGTGTCTTATATTTATAGACACCGAGAAATCAGTCGACCTATTGCTTTTTGGTCGAATGCATCCTACTATTAAAAAATAGTCATTGCGATGTCCAGCAATTTCTGTCGACCACTTGCTCGACCGCTACCTCGACCATAAATCTGATGGGCAATTTGTAATATGTTGCGGTGGACCATTTTCTTCCTACTTGACTGCTTCATTGACCTTAAATCTGAGAGGCAATCTGTCTTTAAAATGGTTGACCAAATCTTCGCTGCTCAACCGCTTCCTCAGCCGCAAAACCTTGGAGCAACCTGTATATGCTGCGATCGATCACCTGGTCAATCAGTTCCTTCATGCAGAGCGTTTTTGGTGGACATCCTCCTTTGTTTACTCGACCTCTTGCCTTCTATTTGCCATCCTTGATATTCCTAAGTCCCAATATGATACATATTCACTACATGGACTTAGATAAACATGTTAGCACAACATTAATACATGTATTAAGGGTATTTCCAGTGAATATAAGTATAAATATAATGATTAAATATTTAAGCACAAACAATTAATAAACAACTTATAATTGCAATTAA
>CM039469.1:8290052-8355656 GCA_022433065.1 Begonia loranthoides
CTAAGTGATTTAACAATAATAAAGCATACAATTTAAAACTAATAATAAAAGAGATAGAGAAAGAGAATGCAATCACGGTTGTTCACACGGTTCGACAGCCCGGCCTACGTCCGCGCTCCAACCGTTCCACTTGGAGATCCCTAATCACCCAATCTCCCCAATTGGCGATGTTTGACTTCATGGGTGTCAAACAAACTGTTATAGACTGTTCTTAGGGCTTCACCCTCTAGATTGATTTTCTCATACATCAATCTAGCCTTTGACTGTTGTGGGGCATCACCCTTTGTTTGCGTACAATTCGGAGAATAAAAATTACAAACAAAATTCTAACTCTCCCCTAAAGTAAATCTCAAGTTTAGGGATGAGAAAAGTTAGGTTACAAGCTCAAATACTCTTTTGGAATTGAGTATAAAAATTGGCAGGGCTTCACCTCAATTCTCGATTCGTTGCATTGAGCCTCGAAGTATCTTATATTAATAGACACTGAGAAATTAGTAGACCTATTCCTTTTTGGTCGACCGCATCCGACCATTAAAAAATATTTGTTGCGATGTCAAGCAATTTTGGTTAACCCTTGCTCAACTGCTACCTCAACCGCAAATATGATGGGCAATCTGTAATACGTTGCGGTCGACTATTTTCTTCCTGCTCTTTCGCTTCATTGACTACATATCTGAGAGGCAATCTGTCTTTAAAACGGTCGACCAAATCTTCGCTGCTCAACCGCAAAACCTAGGAGCAACCTGTATATGTTGCGGTTGATCACCTAGTCGACCAGTTCCTTCATGCAGAGCATTTTTGGTCGACCTCCTCCTTTGTTTACTTGGTATCTTGTCTTTTATTTGCCATCTTTGATATTCCTAAGTCCCAATATGATACTTATTCACTACATAGACTTAGATAAATATATTAGCACAACATTAATACATGTATTAAAGGTATTTCCAATGAATATAAGTATAAATATAATGATTAAACATTTAAGCACAAACAATCAATAAACAACTTATAATTGCAATTAAACCATTCATCATCAAAACAGTTAAGCCTAATGACACATAAACTAACATGAGATTTATTAATGTTGCATACATTACATAAGAAAGACTTGTGGGAAACATAATATTTAGTATAAAGTGTAACGACCACCCGTCAATTTAAAACTCTTTTTTCCTTACTAAATTTTTTTTTTTATTTTATACCCAAAGAGATTACTAAAATTATTTGTTAATTAAATAGAGCAAATAACAAAAACATATATCTTAAATAAAACGTTTATCAGAGTTAAATGCGGAAACACAATTAGTTTTACAAACCAAGTTTGGAATTCAAATAAAACTTCGTGAAACATAAATTCCATTGGAGAGCCACGGCCTCATAGGTCTACTTTGCCGGATAACTCGCCTCCTCCACGGGGAACGCTTCCTCATCCGCTCCCGGATTAATCAATTCATTACAATCAACTACACCACAAGTAGACACTGTAAACCTAAAAAGGCTTAGTAAGGAATTGGAAAACAAACAAAACACAACAAATGCCTCTAACTAGTTATGTCGGAAAGGAATCCATCCAACCATTCTTTACTCACTATTATATCTTATAACTCGTGGATCGAGTTGGGAGATTAGAGAACCGTAGTAGGTAATGGGGGAAAACTCGGCATCTAACACCCTAGAGTAGACAAGCTTTTCAATCCCATGGGCAGGAAGTTCTTACATTTGGTTTACCGAGTCTACCGATTAGATCCGAACCATTAACCCGGTCGCTAATTCCCTTACGTACATTATTAGTCATTTTAACTCGCGTTATGAATACCAACCCATTTGTGGTATCTCCTAAGGGTTTCTAAGACCATGAACTTCAACCCTTAGAGGCTAGCAAGTCATCCTATATTCATTACTATCTAACTAATAAGTCTTATCTATCAAAGAAATCAATCCCGAGCAAAAATCACTAAACTATAATTACGAACAAATGAGGAATTTACAGAACATATCAACAATAGATTTAGCTAGAACATTCAATGAAAGCAATTTAGCAAGAAGCGCTTAATGAAGATAAACTACCCATTTTCATGCCTTTGAAATAGACTCAGGTAACTAACACGAAACTAAGTGATTAATATACGATTTATCACGTTTTACCTAAAACTACCATTTTCATGTTTGAATTCAATTTAAGCAACTAATACAATTTTCGTACTTGAATTAAAACTAGGCAAGTTAATAAAATTATCATGCTTAACTTAGGCTAAGCAATTTAATACATACTTGAATTAAACTAGGCAAGTTAACAAAATTATCATGCTTGACTTAGGCTAAGCAATTTAATACGTACTCTAGGCAAGTTAATAAAATTATCGTCCAAGGGAGATTCTACACAATATGCTAATAACCATCCAAGTCAAAACACGCTAGAGTAGTTTAACAATATAGAAGAATTTAACGATAATCCAAGTAGAATCATGCTAAAAATTTAACAATAATTAAGAGAAGAGTAGTGCATAAAACAATCAAGTAATAGGAATTCTAACAACGTTATCTCATCTCAACCAGTCCCAAACTCCAAACGGAGTTGCATACAATAAAGCAATCACTAAACCAATTACAAGGATTTAACAAGAAACTACATTCATAACATTCACCATATTGGAAGATAAGTAAAGAACACATCAATAAGAAAACAAACAGAGAATACATAAAGACTCACAACCTATACTTGTGGGTAGGGCTTAGTTGCCAAAACCTATAATTCCTTACCGTTATCAACAGATAGAGGTCCTTTGTGCACTGAAGAAATGCAGATTGCTCAGTTCAAACTCACCCTTACGGCTCAGCCAATTTTCCCCCTGGCAGAAGACCCATTCCCCCTTTTAACATGCAGGAACTAAGGCAGCTGGCAGACAAGCATCTAACCAACGTAATTGCCACATATAACAAGTAATTGCTACCAATTTTTGTTGTTGATCCGCAGACAGGGCAAGGTCCACAGAAAACACTACCCACTGTCCTTGCCAACCCATTAACTCTCCAATAATCCATCCAGTAAATTGATCATAAGGGAGGCAAAATTACAGACCAAGAAGACTAACTCACCGCAGTTTACCATTTTTACCAAGCTTACCCGTGCCCTGCAAATCGAACAACACCGAGCATCCCGATCCCGTCGCCCTCCGCACACCGCACAGCGTCGAGCCGCAACATACCAAGCTCACCGGCGTACCCCGCGCACCGTCCAGCCGCTGCGAAGTCTGGCCGTCGCGAATCGTCGGCCGACGACATCCGCTTCCTTCTCCTCTCCCCTGTCGCCATTCTCCTACTTCGAAGGAATGGCCATGGCCATTCCTTTTGTTTTATTCTTTTTATTTACTTTTTTTTCTATTTTAAAACAAATCAATTTTCAATTTAAAATTTCACTTTTTAACTTTTTCCCTTTAATTTATACTTTCCAAATAACATTTCAATAATACCCAATTAATTATTTAATTTCATTATAAAATCGGAATATTACATAAAGAGTGAGAGCATTTTTGAGACAATTGCAGTGTGGGTGACCTAATCGGAGATGCCAGAGCTGAGAGGAGTTAGTTGAAGTTGATGTGTGAAAAAGCGCTGGAGACAGAACTAGAGAAGATGATATGGTGTAGAGACCATGATGGACATCACCTCGGAGTAGGGTCGCTTTGAATCATGGATCCTTAACAAGGAAACATAAAGGATGAAATTCTACGAAAACATCATTATCTCAACAAAGACAATTAACACTGATTAATTTAGTAGAAATAGAAGTGCAGTGAATAACGTCAAGAAGTTGAAGAAATGATTGAGATGAAGAAATGTCAGTGTGTCCAACAATATAGATAGTCATGAGCTTACCATTAGCTGCTGCAACTTGTGATTCCCCAGTGTATGATTGAGGGAACTGAAGGTCCTCCACCTAAGAAGTAAACTGGTGTGTGGTGTTAGCCTTTTTGTTAGGCTTAGTTTATTTTGATGATGACTTCATAATGATTATTTTTGTTAGGCTTATTATTTTGATAATAAGTTTGTTCTTGCATTTCTACGGATATTATTCTTAATGTTTTATTAATTATATTTATATTCGTATTTATTGGAAATACCCTCAAAACGAGTATTATTATGTGTTAACATGTTTATATAAGTCCATGTAGTTAAGACATATCATTTTGGGACTTAGAATAATTAAAGGAAGTTGATAGAGGTGTTGTGGTCGGGCTGTGGAAGAAAGAGGCGGCCGAATTGGGGATTTGTTCTTCCGGTCGCACTGCAGTCAAGTGTCCAATCGAGGGACATGACTAAAACACAACACTAAGAGCTCCTCAATTTTTCGGTCAAAGCTGCAGTTGAGGAGAGAGACCGAAAAGCAATACAGATTGACACTAGAGGATTTAGAAGAGAAGTGGTCAAGAGTAGCGGTCAAGACATGCGATCGAATAATCAGGCAGTTTGTTTTTCGAGCTTCAACGTAGTTTTTCGAACACAACACGGTCGAGGACCTGGACAAGTAGGGTGATCGAAAAACATCATAGATTGCATCTGTCCATTTTGTGCATTTTGTGGATGCAACATGGTCAAATGAAGCAATCAAGGTTTGCGACCAAAAGAGCAAAACAGAGAGCTCCAAATTATTTCGGACAAGACGCAATTGAACCAGCAGTCGAACTATGCGACCAAAAATGTGTAGAATTGCGTAACAACTATCTTTCAACGGTCAAATTTCCAATGGCTATATTGGTAACGGCTGGAAGTAGTCAACCGAAAGGAATGGGTTGACCGAAAATGCCTGGTCTATATATTGATAGAAGCACTCCAAGTTCCACACACGAAACAGAGAATTGAGACGAAGCCCTGCCAAATTCTAGACTCAATTCTAAATAATATTTGTGAGCATTATAATCCTACTCACCCTATCCCAAACTTGAGATTTCAATTCGGGATACTTTGGACTCGTTTTGTGAGCGTTAAATTTCCAAACACTTGTATGATATTGTAAAGGGTGACTCCCTACGAATTCGTCATATTAGGGTGATGCCGCGAAACAGTCAATGGCTTGATTGACACTCGAAAGCTCAATCAAAGGGTGACTCCCCAGAATAGTCAAGTAAAGAGTGATGCCCCAAAATAGTCAAAGTGTGACACCCCAAAAATGAATAATGTATGCTCATGCTGACTCAATGCTCATATCTTTCATGTCAGAAAAGAACCTATCTTTTCTGTTCATCATTTATAGTCACATAACATTTCAAAATGTTGGAGATTATCAGTTCAAGGGAAAAAATACATCCTAGGGTCCATCCTAGGCAAAATCGTCACTCAATCTCGACAAGGGATGAGATACATCATCATGTAGTTTTCCCAGGTAGAACTGTTGCAAATTTTCCCAACCTCCAATGCCTATTTACATTTACTCAATACACTTCATTACAATGCAATGCATGCCAACATTATCGTATCAAACTTAAAACATGATGCATGACATGTATGCATTCAAAATTCAGCATTTAACTTATGATCAACAATTTATCATTAAAGAACAATCATTAACATTTTTAACATTGTATATCAACATTATCAAACAACAACACAAAGTAACACATCCTAATATCTTGTGATGTAGATCACCATTGGTCAAACACATGCATATCTCTTACCTTGTTCAATGTAGACTTTCACTCTTAAAGTTTCTTCTTGTACAATAACACCTTCATAATTGACAAACATTCATAAAAATCCAAGTTGGAGTCAATATCTTTTAAGTATGTTAACTAAGGTTTTACCCCTGATTTTTACCTATTTTTTATCAACCATAACTTCTTCAATTCTCAACCAAATTCAACAATTCCAAGACCTATACTTCCCTTCAGATGTTCTTAATAACATGTCTAAATGGCCTTACTTAAAAATTCTGAGAAGGTATTCAATAATTATCAAACATCCAACCTACTCAATGTAGATCTTTTTACCCATTTTTCCTTCATCCATCTATCCTACTTCCATAATCTCATAAAACCCTTAACAAAATCATGGTAGAACTTAACTTACCTTGATCAGTCATAGCAAAGAAGAAGGAGAAGGCTGGAGAGAAAACTTGAGAGGATTTCTTTCTATTTTTATGCAATTTCCTACATTGTCAAGCTTTTTAACTTATCATCATTCCCTTCTATCATGGTTGAAGGCTCCACCCCCTTAAGTCTCCAATAAAAGCAGGAAATCCTATCAAAATTTCTGGTGACCTTTGACATTCCGGTCTATCACTCCTCTTTAGTTGATCAACTACAAAACAATCCCTAAACTAAACTTTGTGATTTCTTCGATAAGTCGGTCGATCATTCGCTACCAGATGATTGACCCCTAATCCTAGTTTTACAATCTATAATGAAGCTGAACGACCACCCTTCCTCAGTTGAATGATTGTAATTTGTCGACTGTACAATCCTGTGTAGGCACTGGTCGTTCATCGATCAGCCACTCCAAATCCTTATTTTGAATCTATAATGAAGTCGTTCGACCGCTACTCCTATTGATTGGCCACTAATCCATCAAAAGCTTCAAGTTTTCATTCTCATACATAACTGGTCAATCATTCCATCTTTTGAGCGACCACAACCTTCTCCAAGGGTCCTACAGCCCTTTGAATTTCACTCCTCCTCATGCCCTACAACATATTCTCAAATATACACTGCATAATATCATTTTCAATATATCGAAATTCATATGTCTCAATTCCAAACATACCAAGTGTACAAATCACTATCACCAACACATTTCATTCATCACAACTTATATCACACAATTATTTTACATTGAGTATATATATATATATATAGAATTTCTCAGATATTACATTCTTCCCTCAATTAAATTTTGTTCTCAAAATTTAGCTAATGAATAACTCTAGGTATTTAGCTTCCATGTCCTCTTTTCATTCCCTCATAGCTTCTTCAGTTGATGATTTTGCCACAACACCATCACTAATGGAATTTGTTTGTGCTAAAGTTCCTTAATTCTTGAATCCAATATTTGAACTCATTTTTCGTCATAGCTTAAATTTGGTTGAACTTCCACATCTTCTTGTGGTATCAATTGAATTGAATCTCCAAGGTACTTCTTTAACATGGACACATGAAAGACATTGTGAATTCCTTCCATAGATGTTGGCAACTGTAGTTGATAAGCCCTTTTTTCTATTCTTTTAGTAATCAAAAATGGATCAATGTATCCTGGACTTAATTTTCCTTTCTTCCCAAACTGCATAACTCCTTTAAATGGTGATATCTTAAGAAATACGAAGTCCCCTTCATTAAACTCTCAATCTTGTCGTCGATGATCAACATAGCTTTTCTGTCAACTTTGAGCAGCCAACATTCTTTGACAAATAATAGCAATCATTCAGCAGTTTGTTGTACAATTTCAAGTCCGTAAAATTCTACTTTTCCAACCCCATACCAACAAAGTGGTGATCTACACTTCCTCCCATACAAGGCCTCATATGAAGTCATTCCAATAGTAGCTTGAAAACTATTATTATAAGCAAATTCCACTAGTGGTAACATTTTTCCCCAACTAACTTGAAATTCCAATACACATGCTCTTCACATATCTTCAAGTATTTCAATTGTCCTTTCACTGTGACCGCCCGTTTGTGGGTGAAATGCAGAGCAAAACTTTAATTCTGTACCAATTGCCTTATTAAATCCCTTTAAAAATGCAGAGGTAAATCTTGAATCTGATTTGATACAATCAAAATTGGTACTCCGTGTAATCGTACAATCTCCTTAACATATAGTTTTATGTATTGCTTCATCTTATAAGTCATTTTAACTGGCAAGAAAAGAGAAATTTTTGTTAATCAATCAATGATTACCCAAATAGCATCATGTTCTTTTAAAGTCTTAGGTAACCCTATTATGAAATCCATTATTATATGCTCCCACTTCCATTCCAGTATTGGTAGTGGTTGTAATGTTCTTTCCAGCCTTTTGTAATACCCCGACTTTTCATAACAGAATTTAATAAGAATAATTGGAAAGTAGGTGGGGGTATTCAGATTATTTGAATATTTATCGGGGTATTACCAAGAACATAATCAATATACTATAATTTAGGGGAATTATTGGGATGATAATTAGGATTAATTTGGAAGGGGAATTATTAAGGGACCTTAGATTAAAAGGAGAAAAATAGAGTGGGGTTTATTAGAATTAAAATGTAAGAATATAATTAAGTGAGGAATAAGGAAGAATTAAAAGAAAATGAATTTAATAGAGTGAGGAGGAGCTGAACTAGTTCAGCTTATGAACCGGTTCCGACTCGGGTTCATCAACTAAGGGGAGAGGATTTTTCGTTGGCCTTTGGCCATTTCCTCGAACAGAGAGAACAAATGGAGAGACAGAGAGAGAGATTACGAAATCGAGGGAAATGCGAGCAGATGATTGTGCGAGACATGGTGCGGTTCAAGGGAGTGGCGTAGGAGAAACTCCCATAATGGAGGACGTGAGCTAGTGACGAGTGATTTGGAGAGACAAAGTGGAAGAGGGAACACGAGAGGGAGAATTGTGGGACGAGAAAGGAGAAGGGTGACTGGAGCTTGGGCTCTTCGTGCCTTAAGCCGACGGCTTCGTGGGAGAATGGGAGCGTCATCGTCATTTGACAACTGAACCGCGTGATTGGCGTGGCAAAACACTTGAGCAGTGTGATCAATCAAATCTTGAGTTTTGATTCCTGCTGAGCTCCATGGACGGGGGATGACGGTCCAGGCGATGCTTCGGTTCTATTTGATAGAGTTCGTGAGGGAGAGCTCCTACGATGTGGCTGAGCTCTCGGGTGGAGTGGCCTGTCGCACAAGTGATTCATGGGTGCTCCTACATTTTGGCTCTCGGCCTCCAGTGTTGTGCACACAGCATGAAGGTTAGCGAAGAAAATTGGCAGAGGCGTTTTGGAAGGGAACGGCCATGAGAAATTCTCTAGTGAGATAAGAGATGTGTAAGTCTTTACCTGAGGATGCCTACACCACAAGTAGAGTCTTTGTTGTTCCTTGGATTCTTTTTCTTGGGTTGTTTTTCTGGATTGTCTTCTTGGAATACTTCTGGGATTGTTGATATTAGTTGAAATGTCCTAACGAACTACTAAGACATATTGCTGTGAATAGACCCTACTGACTTCATTAATATGTAGATAAAAGATATTGATGGATTTTCTGTATTGATTCCCTTATTTAATCACTGCATAATATCGTGAACGTGGATGTTGTTCTCTATCAATTTAGAATTACAAATTGTTGGTTGATTTGTCCTGTCCTTGATTTCCAGTAAATCTCTGTTATCACTTAGTCCATGTTGGAGTACCTTGCATTGGTTAGAATACTTGGATGTTATTGCTCTCTGCTAATATCCCCGTATATTTATATTTCTTTCCTCATAGCCAAGTTATTAGTCTAGTTGTTGGTGGATAAGTCTGTGGATTTAAACTATATCATTCTCTGGCTTATTGATTAGCGTAGTGTTGTCAGTTTAACTCTCATAAGTTAGGGGTTTATCTTACTTGTTCTGTCATTTGTTAAACATTTTGAATGGCGAACTCGTTATGCATGTTACTCTGTTGCCTTAGAAGTCACATTTTCATTACTAATTCTCTGTTTGGTTTTAGGTTCTATTGAAACCTGTCATGTTCTATACAGTAGACTAATAGACGATGCATCTATTAAATAAAATGCCCTATTATACCCTGCACTGCCGTTTTGTTTGTCGGATACTATATTGCTCTTGTTCATTATATCCATGTTCGTTTTATGTCATTAAATTGTCATCAAGCATATCTAACGTTTGAGTATACCACTGATGTAATTATTCAAATATTGAGTACGTTTGAGATCTGTTTCGCTGTTGTTTTTCCATTTCATTTTAAGCATGTTAGCACGTTTCATTTCGTAGGATATTTAGCATGTTACCCTGTTGTGTTATGTCAAAAACTAAACATGTATGCATGTTTTATTTTGTTGAATAATTAGCATGTTTTACTTGTTGAATTCACTATTATTTCGTATTTATTTTCTATGAATATCAAGATATAATAGCATGTTCTAATTGTTGGAAATTCGTTACTATTTCGTTATAGATTTGCTGATTATACGTTGTTATTTTCTATCGAATTCTAAAGCATGTTAGTACGTTATGTTCGTTGTTAAGTTTATTGTCATTCTATTGTTAGTTTCCGTAAATTTTGAAGTATGTTAGTACGTTTTATTTGTTGTTAAACCTACTGTTATTCCATTGTTAGATTCACTGCTACTCCTGCCATTTCGAAGCATGTATCTCGCTATCTTTATTTCTATTAGTTCATTGATGTTTCGTTGGTTACTTTCTGTTAACTTCGAAGCATGATAGTGTTTGTTTTGCTATGATTCTGTATTAATTGTTGTCGTTTATTTCTGCTGTGATTCTGGAATTCTTGTAATATATAGACTTGCAAGTTCTTGATGAATGAATGGAATTATTCATACTGGTAATTTTAGTATTGCATTGACATGCATCATGTTAATAGAAATCAATAGAAATGTCACGAATAGGTTGGTATTCATTTGTGAGAAGAAAATGGATAAAAGAAATGAATGTAAGTGGAATTGGAGGTTGGAAAAGTGGTTCGGATCTAATTGGTACACTCGAGATTATGCCCTTCCCTTGTCAGGTCGTGAGAGTCTGTCTACCCCAAGGAGTTAGATGTCGACTAGCGACCACTCTCCCTACCAAGAACCTCCAATATCTCAGCTTGATGTACGAGTTGATGTATATGTAACCATGAATAAAGAATAGTTTGGACGGATTCCATTCTGATATAACGAGTTAGAGGCATACATATTGCATATCTCAGTTCTTACTGGGCATTAGCTCATGTTTGCTTGTGGTCTAGGTACACATACAAGATTAGGTGAATGAGCAGTTGATGAAGGATTTACAAATGAGGACGTTGTGGCTGACCAGGCTAAAGAAGTAAAAGAGAAAAATGATTTTGTAAATGTTAATCTAAACAGTCATTTATTATTCCGTAAATAGTTTATTTATGTTTCCATTTCATTTTCAGAAAAATGATTTTATAATTATAGTATTCCGCTGTTTATAACGATTTAAGTAACAAGTTTAAGGAAAAGGATTTTTTTTAACAGTTCAGTTTTAAGAAAAAAGTTCTGATTTCAATTTAAAAGAATTAATGATGATTTAAGTTGTTTTTATAAAAGTTTTAAATTTAACGCATTGTTAAAGTAAATAAAAACCAGGTCGTTACACCTTTGATGCTTTGCCTTCATTTGTTGACATACAAGACACATCTCCACATACTTAGCAATATCAACCTTCATCCCTGGCCACCAATAATGTACCTTAAGATCTCCGTACATTTTATTACATCCAAGGTGAATAGAAAAATTTGAAGAGTGGGCTTCTTGTAGTATTTATGATCGTAATGGGAACTCATCGATACGTACCATCTATTTTTAAACTTTACAATTCCATCGCTTGAAATAGAGTAATCCTTATATTTTTCCAAAGTTGGGTCTGATTTAAACTTACACATTGATCATCTTCTTTGATCTTTTCCAATATTGTAGGTTTCAGTGTCATTGCTGATAATATGGAAGCTAACTACAAAGGAATCATTTGTAGATCTAATTCTTGAACATCCCTTTGATGTCCAACAGGCATTTCACTGCATAACATATTCATAGATACAACGTTCCTCCTCAATGCATCTACCACAACATTTGCTTTCCCAAGATGATACTTGATCCCACAGTCTTAATCCTTTACGAACTCTAACTACCAACGTTGTCTCATATTTAATTCTTTTTTACTAAAAATATATTTCAAACTTTTATGATCAGTAAATATCTCACACCTTTATTCATATAAATAATGTCTTCATATTTTAAGCAAATACTACAACGACAAGCTCCAAATCATGTGTTGGATAATTAATTTCATAAGGTTTTAACTGCCTTGAAGCATAAGCAATTACCCTTCTGTTTTGCATAAACACACCACCCAAACCATTTTTGGAAGCATCACAATAAATGCTATAATTTCCTTCTTCTACAGGTAGGGTCAAAATAGGAGTTGTGATCAATTTGTACTTTAGTTCTTGAAAAATTTTCTCACCCTCATCTGTCCACCAAAACTCGTATGTTCTTCCTTGTCAAACTAGTTAGTGGCAGTACTATCTTACAAAATCTATTTATAAAACATCTATAATATTCTGCTAACCCAAGGAAACTCCTCACTTCTCCCACATTTTTTGGTTGAGTCCAATCAATCACTGCCTAAATTTTAGCTGGATCCAGCTCGATACCCTCTTTAGAAACTACATGACCAAGAAAGTTAACTTTCTCTAACCAAAATTCACACTTTGAAAATTTTGCACATAATTGATGTTTTTCTAGAATAGATAGAGTAAGTTTTAGATGCTCCATGTGTTCATCTTGTGTACGAGAATATATCAAAATATCATCAATGAAAATAATAATAAATTTATCCAAATATTCCTTAAAAATATGGTTCATCAAATCCATGAATGTAATTGGAGCATTGGTCAATCCAAACGACATAACCAAAAATTCATAATATCCATATCTTGTTTTTGAATGTCGTCTTTGGAATATCATTAGACTTAACCTTCAATTGATAATATTCCTACTGGAGATCAATTTTTGAAAATACATGTGCACCTTGCAACTGATCAAACAAATCATCAATTCTTGGCAAATGATATTTTTTTCTTGATCGTTACTTTATTTAACTCATGATAATTGATACACATTCTCATCGATCTATCTTTCTTCTTAACAAATAGAACCGGTACTCCCCACGGTGAAAAACTAGGTCGTATAAACCCTTTGTCAATTAATTATTCTAACTGAATTTTCAATTCTCGTAATTCCATAGGTGCCATTCTATACGGATTCTTAGAAATAGGCTCAGTAGCAAGATGTAGATCAATTACAAATTCAATTTCTATATCGGGCGGCAATCCTAGTAGATCGTCCAAAAAGACTCCAGAAAATTTTGGAACAATAGGAATTTCTCCTAGTTTTTGTTACCACTATTGTGTTCATCACATTTGTAAGAAATCCTTCACATTCACTTTTCAATAACCAATCCGCCTTAAGTGTAGAAATTATTGTTAACTTACTTTTTCCCTTAATACCTTGAAATATATGTTGTTCACCACCAAGAGGACGAAAATATATTTCCCTCTTTCTACAATTAATAGCTGCATGATGATGAAATAACCAATTCAGCCTCAAAATAATATCATACCCTTTTTATATCCATAACAATTAAATTCGCATGGAAAATACGACCATTTATTTTAATAGCACGTTCCTTTAGAATACCATCATATACTAAACAATCACCAGAGGGAAGAAGTACTTTATACTCACTCTTAACCAGTTCAGGGAAATAGATTATATTCACACAAAATCCAGATGCAATAAAAGAGTGAGTAGCTCCAAAATCAAACAAAACATATGCAGCTATGTCATTAACATAAATCGTACCTGACACAACCACATACTGATCTTCTTCTTCCTCATTCCCAAATAAAGAGAAAACTCTTGGTTCCACTTTTTCAGGTCCTCCACCCTTGTTCGGGAAAAACTTAACAATATATCCTGGCTTCCCACACCTATAACATTGTCTCGTACCAACTCTACATTCTCTATAATGATTCTTCTTACATTTCAGGCATTGATTTGGTTGATTCATTTTGACATTCTATGGAATGGCAACTATTTCATTCATAATGCATTTATCCTTCCTTTGTTATTCCTCATTATCTAATGGCCTCTTAATTCCTTTATTCATAGGTGGTTCACCTTTGTGCCGTTGATTCTGATTATTTCTCAAAAACCTTTGATTTATTTCCCGTTGCCTAGCCACCATAAATTTAGCATCTTCTACTTCTAATGCTTTGGAGACAATCTTTGCATATGGAACATCTTGAGTACTGTAAATTTTTACACCTCTGAAAATTTCACCTTTCAGCCCTTGCACAAATTGATGTCTTATGTTCATTAATTGCCACCAAATGTGATGCAAACCGTGACAACGCCTCAAATTTCCATATATATTCCTATACAATTTCAGTTTGGTGTAGTTGTATAAACTCCACCATCTTCTTGGTTTGGATTGTTTGGTTAAAATACTTTTCATAGAAAATCTTCTTAAAGTGTTCCCATGTCATATTCAAAACATCTTGAGCTGCTTTGATGGAATTTCACCAAAATCTTGCATCTTGGATTAACAAATAAGCAGCACATAGAACATTTTCAGACTCTTTAATTTTCACATAATCAAACATATCTTCTAGATATCGTATCCACTCCTCGGCTCCCATGATATCAACAACATGTCCATCAAAACTTAGAGGCTTTAATCTTCTAAACTTCTCCCATCCTGCCTCCTCTGGAACCACTAATTGGCATTGATTTCCATTTTCTTCCTTTTCCAAGAAACGTTCTAAATAATGGAACTGTCGTTCTACATTGGTAGTCAATTGACCAATAGCTTCGTCTCTTTCATCCCGATGAACAACATTTTCTTGGTTGACAGTCTCGTTTCTCTCATCAATTTCTTGCATACGTCCTCTAGTTCCTCTCACCATTATATTATCCTACAATCAATTTCATATCATAAACAACAAATTAAACAAAAGCAATTTAAACAACATAACTAAACTTACAGTTGAAGAAGTACTCCACGATAAGTCTTGCATTACTGACAGTCTACAGAAACGCATTTGACCTGGTTATGCTCTAATACCATAATTTGTCATGACCCATTTCATATTTTTCTTTTCATAAATCGTTCACTTATATATATATATATATATATATATAGTTGTTTTTTAAAAACATGAGAAGGGAAAATAAAAGCGATAGCGGAAGCAAGGTATACTTTAAAACACACTTTTCACATTAAAACATTATAGCATTTTTAACGCACTTCATATAAGTTACATTACAACCATGATTTAGTGAGTCGTAACCCCAAAGTCAAAATGTGCCAGATAATGAAAGCACTCATCATGGTCATGCTCCTTCCATTGCAGTTCTTTTCCATCAATCTATATGTACTTCATTTGGATCATATTCCTCACCTACACCACAAGATAAAACTATGAGTCTAACGCTCAATAAATGTAACGACCCGATTTTCGTACACTTTAAAACATGTTTAGAGTTGAAACTTTCTTTCTTTTCAAAACATAGCATAGTGGAAGACTTCTCGTAAGTAAAACATTTTAGACTAAATGCAAGAAAATAAAATAACATAGATAAAATTCTTTTTGTTTTGTAAATCAAATCATAAATTAAAAACCATTTACATTCTCTTTTATCCTTGCCTAGCCAGCCACAAGGGCCGCAACGCGTAAATCCTCCATCAACCGCTCTTTTTCTCATTAGCATGCATACCTACATCACAAGTCATAATCTATAAGTCTAATGCTTAGTAAAAAATTAAATGCATAATGAAAATATGTAATGCACTTTACATAATAACAATTTTAGTATAAATTCCTTTCTTTCTTTTTCTGTTCACATCAATGCACTTTGTCCCCGACATTAATCGAAGACTTTGTTAGTGGTTGTACACATCAATGCACAATGCTCTATTCCGACATCAATAGACTCTCACTAGCTGCTGTACACATCAATCCAGAACATCTCTTAATAAAAGGCTCGACATCAATCAAACCACCTGTTAGCTGTTGTGCACATAAATGCACAACAACCCATCACCTCTAGTGTTAGCAGCTCTGATATCGATCGATAGGTTGGCTAGTGGTTGTACATATCAATGCAAAACAATCCATTCTGACATCAATCGAAACTCACTAGCGGCCATGCGCATCAACGCTTAAATGGCCTCACCAACCGTTGGCCGGTTTGTCTCGACATCAATCGAGAACAAACTAACAAACTCAAGCTTATCTTTTCATTATCTTTATCATTCATCATTCTTATTCTTTCATGAAATATGTATACATGAGAAATCCTTTTTCGTAATGTTTCTTGAAAATCATGATGCATGAGCATGATTACACATAACTTAATAAAATCTAGCATATTATCAATGCATCCTCAAAGCATGAACATAATCCTTTAACTTAAAATCTATTAAGCATGAACATCAAAGCATCAAACAACATATCAATAACAATATATCCTCGAATAAGAACATGATCAACACTTACATCTAACAAAGTCAAGCATAAAACAACAATGCAATCCTACCTCTTGTGATGTAGCCCAAGAAGGGAAAACACACACAATCATTTCTCACCTCAATTCCTTAGCTTGATATCTTGCAAGTGTCCTCAACTACCCCTTTGATCTTTAATACCTTGAACATACCAATAGAATGAGTAAATGCTAAACATAACTTAAATTAGGGGTGTTCACGGTACCGGTTCAGTCCGGTTCCACAGTGAAATAGTATCGAACCGGTAGGTACTGGTTTTGGATTTCCAAGACCAGTACCGATCCCATGGAGACTGGTACCAAACCGACTCAGTCGGTACCGGTTTCGGTTCGGTACCGGTTTAGTACCAACTTTTTTTAAAAATATTTGAAATTATAATAAAAATTTATAAAAATATAAAATGCAAAAAAAAAATTTAACATTATCAATTAATCTAAAAATTAACATTATGATCCAGTGTCCTCTACTCCTATCAATGAAAAATGTAAATGTGTGTCAACATCTTGTCTTCCCACAAGCTAATGAATCCTAGGTTCGCCAGCAGCATAGGTGTGTGTATTTTTCTTCTTGGTTGTTCCATTTGCATTACATTTAACCTATCAACACACATATTGGTCACCCTAATATCCAAAGCATATTGCAATCCTCCAACATAAATGGATTTTGAAACTGTTAGAAATGTAAAGTTAGAGAGAATGAGATTCAAAACTGACAAGTAACAAAGCAATTTTGTAGCTTTAAACCTATATACGTAAATGTAAGACTTCTTTCTACTACTTTCTACTATTAACTGCTAATAGAATAAGAGAATAGACACATACAATTCCTAAGATTATCAGAACATAAATCACAAATTATGTTCAGATTCACAGTTTCTACATTACCTGCTAATAGATGATGGAAGAATAGGCACAAAGATTTCCTACAGTTATCAGAACATAAATCACAGATTATCATTCAAAAACATATTATTGTTGATGCCAATTGCCAAAGACAGATTATTGTTGATGCCATCTCTACGAGATAGATTATTGTTCATGCCAAAGACAGAATATTGTTGTGATTTTTGAACAAAATCATCATTCAAAACACTAAACACAGAAGCGCATAACAGATTTATATTTATTGAGTACTAACCGAAGGGCTTGAGTGAGGGTTGGAGATCGGAACTTGTGAGACTAGAGCTCAGGTGTCGGCTGCAGCTCAGGCGTCGGCTGTAGCTTAGGTGTCGAAGCTCGGCGGTCAGGAAGACAGAAAGCTCAGGGGACGAGACGGGACTCAAGAGGCTCGGGAGGCATCTCACTCCCAGTCAGCTGTCAACTCAGGACTTAGGAGGCTGGAGTGGAGTTGTGGTTGCCTGGTGGTTACCATCTGCTGAAGGGCTGGAGTCAGGAGCCGCGGTCACCTGGTCGCCGAAGGGGGGGCTGGAGTGGTGGTCGCCGAAGGGTTGGAATAGCCGAATCGTGGTCACAGAGTCGGTGAGATTGAGATTTGAGAGAGAATGACTGAATATTGAGTGCCCTAATTACAGGGCACGATTCGATTTTAAGGTTATGCACTCGGTTTCTCTCGGTACCGATTCTGCGGTACCAAAGACCGAGAACCGATACCGAGAAAGTCGGTACTGCTACAGCAGTACTGACTTCGGTTCGGTCCGCAATAAATCAGCACTGAACTGGCACCGAAACCGCCAGTCCCGGTCCAGTTCTTCGGTGCCGGTTCGGTTCTTCACACCCCTAACATCATCTATAGGTTAATTATAACCCTAAAACCATGAATAAACTCAACCTACCTTGAAAGAAAATTTTTAATCTTCTTCCTCTTCAAGCCTATTCGCCCTTCTCTTCTTCCTCTCAACCTCAAGACTCTCTCTCTTTCCACTCTTCTCACGGTTCCCCTTTCTCCCTTCTCTTAGGGTCTTTTCTCTCTCAAGGCTTCCTTCTCTCCTTTTCACGGTTTTTTCCCCTTTCTCACTAGCTTTTCTCTTTCCTATATTAAGTTAATCCTTCATCAGCCATTAAGCATGAAGCGGTGCTTCCTTCATAACCAAGTGATAAGTAATCACTTCTCTTATCCAATAAAAACATTACATTAGCTACAGTCAACAACCCCTTGACATTTTGGTCGATCAATCTCTTCAAATGACCGACTATAAAACATCCTAAAACAATACTCTGTCTACTTTTCAAAATACCGGTCGATCACCTTCTAACGAAAGATCGACCGCAAATTGCAACTTTACACTCTATAATGACCAAGACCGACCGCCCCTCATAAAACGATCGATTGCTAAACCAAAAACTTCACAATCCATGAAGAAACCGCTCGATCACTGAACGACCACAAAATCTTCCTATTTTGACTCTGTACTTAAGTTGAACGACCACTATCAACCATGATCGACCACTACCTAGCCAAAAAACTCCATTTCTTCATTCTGCCTATTCTCGGTCAATTACTTTCTCCATTGATTGATCGCTTTCTTCCTTAACCTACTAAAACATGAAAAATCCACACTTCCAACAACCATAAATCACAAATTAAAACCCAATACTAATATTATCCCATAAATCACCAAATATCATCATCATTATCCTAAACTTAATATGACCAAAAATTTGGGTTATTACAGTAAGAGATAAAATGAAATGAATAATGTATGCTCATGTTGACTCAATGCTCATGTCTTTCATGTTAGAAAATAACCTATCTTTTCTGTTAATCATTTATAGTCACATAACATTTCAAAACATTGGAAATTATCAGTTCAAGAGAAAATATACATCCTAGGGTCCATCCTAGGCAAAACCGTCACTCAATCCTGACGAGGGATGAGATACATCATCATGTAGTTTTTTCAAGTAGAATTGTTGCTAATCTCCCCAACCTCCAACACCTATTTACGTTTATTCAATACATTTCATTACAATGCAATGCAATGCATGCCAACATTATCATATCAAACTTAAAATATGATGCATGACATGTATGCATTCAATTCAGCATTTAACTTATGATCAACAGTTTATCATTGAAGAACAATCATTAATATTTCCAACATAGTATATCAACAACATCATCAAACAACCAATCTATCAAACAACAACACAAAGTTACACATCCTAATATCTTGTAATGTAGACCACCATTGGTCAAACACATGCATATCTCTTATCTTGTCCCTTGTAGACTTTTACTCTTGAAGTTCCTTCTTGTATAACAACACCTTCATAATTGATAAATATTCATAAAAATCCAAGATGGAGCCAATGTCTTTTTAATATGTAAACTAGGGTTTTACCCCTAATTTTTACCTATTTTTTATTAACCATAACTTCTTCAATTCTTAACCAAATTCAACAATTCCAAGACCTATACTTCCCTTCAGATATTCTTAATAACATGTCTAAATGGCCTTACTTAAAAATTCTGAGAAGGTATTCAATATTTATCAAACATCGAACCTACTCAGTGTAAATCTTTTTACCCATTTTTCCATCATCCTTCTATCCTACTTCCATAATTTCATAAAACCCTTAACAAAATCATGGTAGAACTTAACTTACCTTGATCAGTCGTAGTAGAGAAGAAGGAGAAGGCTAGAGAGAAAAATTGAGAGGATTTCTTTCTATTCTTATGCAATTTCCTATATTCTCAAGCCTTTTAACTTATCATCCTTCCCTTCTCCTTTAGCCAGCAGGAGGTGTTGTTGCGTGAACCATGGCTGAAGTCTCCACCCCCTTAAGTTTCAAATAGAAGCATGACATCCTATCAAAATTTCTAGTGACCTTTAACATTCTGTTCGATCACTTCTCTTTAGCTGATCGACCGTAAAATCATCCCTAAACTGAACTCTGTGATTTCTTCGATAAGCCGGTTGATCACCTTTGACTCAATGATCGCCGCTAATCCTAGTTTTACAATTTGTAATGAAGTTGAACGACTGCCCTTCCTCAGCTGACGACCACAATTTGTCGACTGTACAATCCTATATAGGTGCTGGTCGTTCATCGATCAGCCGCTCTAAATCCTTATTTTGAATTTGTAATGATGTCGTTCGATCGCTACTCCTATTGATCGACCACTTCAAGTTTTCATTCTCATACATAACCAGTCGATCATTCTTTCTTTTGAAAGACCACAACCTTTTCCAAGGGTCCTGCAACCCTTTGAATTTCACTCATCCTCATGCCCTACATCATTTTCTCAAATATACACTACACAATATCATTTTCAATATATCAAAATTCATGTCTCAATTCCAAACATACCAAGTGTATAAATCACTATCACCAACACATTTCATTCATCACGACTTATAACACAGAATTATTTTACATTGAGTATATATATAGAATTTCTAGGATATTACAGTAGGAGAGACAACAGTAACATGAAAGCTTCTTGGGGATGGCTTGAAAGAGGTGTTCAGGTGATTATAACAGTAAGCCGCTATATGCCTGATCTTCTGACAAATTTGACATTTTGGATTGTGGGATGGTCTGTCGAGTCTCCAATTGGACTAAGGATGTTGAGGTTTGCCAAGTATATTGCTAGTCAAATGCGCAGGAGACAGAGCTGAAGTAGGAGAGACGGAGGTCGAGGTGAGGCATGTAGATGCATCGAATAAAAATTAGCTTGGACAGTGGGAAGTAGACCAACTGAGAATTGTTTTTCCAGTCTATGTTCAAAACTCAGGAGAAGGCTATGGGCATCTTCAAAGGTGGGAGATTCAGTGCGACTGGTAATCAAAGTTACGAATGAGTTATACTCACTCCCAAATCCACAAAAAATGTAAAGCAAACTGTAACGACCGAAATTCCTTTGGGATGAAATTTTAAATGATTGAGTCATTCAGATTATTTAATAATTATCAAATCGACCTATTAGTATAGTATATTTGTAA
Source organism: Begonia loranthoides (assembly GCA_022433065.1). NCBI lineage: Eukaryota > Viridiplantae > Streptophyta > Magnoliopsida > Cucurbitales > Begoniaceae > Begonia > Begonia loranthoides. The sequence continues at coordinate 8,311,233 of CM039469.1, forward strand.
TATCCTGATTTTTCGTAATATAATTTAATAAAGCTAATTGGAAAATAATTGAGAGTATTCTAATTTGGATATTTATGGGATATTACCAAGGACGTACCCCAATATTTTCCCGTCGTTATTAATATTATGAATTTCATAAAAATAAATATGTTATGTTACGGGACAAGATTTATTAAAATTATACCACATAAATAGTTGGGAGTTAGTTGGGTGTAAATTATATGAGAAAAGTTAAGTAGAAATGGTAGGAATTGGGGTTTGGGACGCCTGAGGACGAGATTTTGCGTCCCAAGTATCCCCTACGCATTTGCGGACGAATACAGACGAATGCGAACGAGGACGGAGCTTGTCCGATTTGAATCTGTCCGGATTCTGGCCAGTTTCAGACGCAACATGCAGACGCCTTTTCGCGTCCGAATGACTCATTCGGACGAATGCATATGAAGATGAGTATGCGTTCTATCGTCTGAAATCGCATTTCTGAAGGAATATAATGGATCGAACCGGATTGGTTTCGCTCGATCTGAAAGATTAAGTTTGGCTCGGTTTTGCTTTCAATAAAGAAAAGGGGATGAATGGATTTTAATTTAATAAATTAAATTATTAAGTTGGGGGTAAATTATTTAGAAAGAATAATTAAAAAGGGAAAAATGGATGGGGATTAATTAGATTTATTTTAAATGAGGGAAGAATTAGTGAAAGATTAAATTAGAATTAATTAGGATTTAAATATAAGAGTATTTTAAGCGAAGATTAATTGAGGGATTAAATAAATTGGATTAAGTGGACTTATAAATGTAAGGGGATTAAATAATTAAATCAATTGGATTAATGGTAATTGAAGGGGATAAGGGAGGCATGAAAAGGAAAAGGAATAAAGAGAGAAAATAAAGAATGAGAAATAGAGTCAAGGCAGAAAAGGAAGAATGATCAGAGGGTCCTCTCAGGTGTTGATCGCGGTGAGGTACTCCCTCAACTCTATCCTCGATTTTTGTGGTTATTCATGCTCTGTTATTAGTTTATAAGTAGATAAATACACTCGGTTATCTTTGTTGTGTTAGTCTCTAGGTTGGTTCTGCTATGTGGATTTGAATGTATATTCTATGAAGTTGATTGTGCATATATCACTCTGTTGGTTGTTTTCCTCAAGCATGAATATATGTTGGACATAAAGAATGTTAAATTGATGCTATTTAGTTGGATTTAATTCCCTATTGGTTATGGACTACTATGTTGTTAATGGTTTTGTATTCTGGTAAAAGATAATGCTTTAATCACTGCCTCTTGGTTTTATTTGGACAATAATTTGGTATTGCTCTCTGTTGTCTATTGGATAACTTGTTGGAAGCAATAATATGTAAGTTTTGGAAATAGATATTGGTTGCTCAATGTTAATAGGTTGCTTAGTAATTGGGAGCATATTTGTTAGTTAGAATTTAATTAGCGGGTTTTGTTAGTTTTCGAAGATGGATAGATTTAACTATTGCTGTATGTAATGCCCTTGCTGTGTTGGTTTGGCTAATATAATAATCTATTAATTGTTATGTGAAGCATGTTGTTAATTGGCAATTGGGTAATGAGTTGGAAGGATTAACCTGTTAATAAAGTTTGATTCTGTATTGTTTGTGGTGTTCTGTTGCAATCTGAAAAGTGAAATTATGCACTGGAAAATGGTTGTTTGGAAAATGGTTGTTATGTATAGATTGTTTTGTTGTCTGTTGGATGATTTGTCGAATGCAATAGTTTGGAAATGAATATTGGTTGTTGCGTTTTAGCATTTGAACGTTAATATGTTTAAATTAGTTTTGATTATGGCGATATCTTACATACATTAGAATTATTATCATGCGTTGTGAGATTAATGTCAAGTGTTATGCACATTAGATATATGCTCTTTACGATTGGAAGATTTTAACTATGATTGCGTTGGTTATTCGAGTTCTTGTTAGGTGGGGTAAAATCATATTGGGATAAGATATGTTTCGTTTTAAGCGTTAACAGTCCCTAGAATTATTATACAAATTAGGATAGGAAGAAGACAATGAGATTAGTGAGTCGTAATTATTAATGATAAATGTTACTAATTTGTGAAGGTATTGAAAAGACAGAGAAGAATAATGAATAAGTGCTAGTATGCATTAAAGCTTCGAGATAAGAAATTGAGTAGAGTCGTTGGCCAGTGGAGGCCCTACACCATTAGTCGAGTCATTTACTTTAATTGTTTGTTTACGTTTCCACTATGTTGTTTTATATATATCATGTCTATGCAAATCGTAAGTTATTAGTTTAATTTCCGAGCATGTTTAGGATAGCACGTTATTAGTTTAAATGTCGAGTATATTTAGGATCGCACGTTATAGTTTAATTTCTTAGCATGTTTAGAATATTAGCATGTGATTATTGTTTAAACTACCAAGCATGTTTGTATTATTACTGTTTTCCTTAAAATTGTCAAGCATGTTTAATTGTTATTGTTTCTTCCAAATTACCAAGCATGTTAGAATGTATTGTCATGTTTAGGGTATTAGTAATTTTCTCTTATGTCCCTTACTTTTATATATATTTTTTCAGCTTCCTATTTCATGCCTTTATATCATGACTATTACTGCTTTCCAATGATATGTATCACGATAACGGTTTCTTATGTACATGCGTCATGATAATAGAAATAAGTAGGGAGTGCCACCTTGGGGTGGTACTCACATGCATGATGTGAGGAAAATGAACAAACGAAATGAACGAAATGAACGAATGAACGAATGAATGAATGAAAGGGAGTTGGGGGGCGGATGGGTGGCGGTTCTAGTCTGGTAGCTAGAAAATGCCCCTCCCTTGTCGGGAACGGTACCTAGTTTTCCATAGGAGGTTAGATCCGATTCAACTATACCATCCCATATAGGTCCTTCAATCTCTAGCTCGAAGTACGAGTAAGGAACAAACGAACGAAAGAAAGAACGTAAGAAAAGATTGGTTTGGGTGGCCCCCATTCCAAAAGAACTAAAGAGAAGCATACATCATACTGCATAGCTCATTTCTTACTGGGCCTCGGGCTTATAGTTGCTAATGGTGTAGGTACATGTATATGCACACGAGAATACGATGAATGAATCAATGAGCAGTTGATGAAGGATTTGCATGAGCGAGACTTGTGGCTGGCTAGGCGAAAGAGAGTAAAAGAGAAAACGTTTTGTAATTAAGTTGCATTTAATTGTTAAGTATTTCGTAACTGAACTGATTTCGCTTCCCCTATGTTTTGACAAAGGATTTTATAACTATAGTTTTCTAATACTTATAATGATTTTCATAACGAATATAACAAAAGGATTTTGACGGTCCAGCTTTTTAGAAAGACACTCTGATTATATTTCAAAGAGATTTTCCGCTGTTTATCAAAGAAAAGGAAAAGTTTTAATTTTAACGCAATTTTTAAAAGGATACAAAAATTTGGGTCGTCACAATATTATTTTACGACTATGAAGATTAAATAAGAAATATTTTGAGAAATTAAGTGAGATTATAGCAATTAAATTAAAGAAGAGTTGGTAATCTAGGATGAGTGTTGATATTATAAATTATTATATTATTGTCTAGGATTAACAATTTGATAAGAATATTTTTGGAAAGTTTGTTTTACTTTTGGGAATATTAAAAAGAGATGTGTGAAATACATGGGTAATTGGCCATTTTGCTAGAGAAAATTTGAAGGAGACCTGAGTTTATTTTGGCCAAGGCCAGGAAAATTAGAGAATGAGAAGAAAATAAAAAGAATTTATGGGAAAATAAAAGAATCAAGAAATGTCAAACAAGTTGGAATAGAAAGGCGTTTAGGGCATCGTAGGTTAACTATAAGAGTGGGAAAGAATAAGAAAAAGAGATGGAGAGGGCAGGACCGAGGAGAGGAAAACGTGACGCCGCAGGAAGGAATCTCCTTCTTCGCAAAGAAGGGTGTGTCGAGCGAACGTTCTGGCAACATCGTGAGCGCGGGAGAGGGAATGTCATTGCGTGATCCACTAAATTGCGGGGCGAATCGCTGGTGGGCGCCAGTTTGTGGGAGTGAACAAATGAACCAACCCGCAAACCTGGGTTTCGCAGCGCCTAAGAAAGGGGTTAAGAAGCTAAGGTTCTTTGCAAGGCAAGAATGGGGTTCTGATCGGATAGCGATTTTGGTGAATCGTTGGTGACATTTGGAAGGGAGCTGCGTCTTTTTCGACGAGAGGAAGAAACGGCCAATTGTGTAGCTCCATTCGGGAGCATTTTGAAAAGACGAGCCGCGGGGAAGTTAGTTCCTACACGACTGGATAGTTTCTTCAACTGAGGTAAGAACCCCTTGCATTTGGTCTCTTGGCCCGATGGTCATGTTTGCTACTATTTTTACGGGTTTGTTAATGAAAAATCGGAGATAATATTTTGGATGATGCCCACTGCTATTGGGTTTTATGTTCACTATTATGTTTTGTTGAGAAATACTGCTGGGAATGTATTGGTCAGGGCGAGTCTGTGATTTTATATGCTCTGTTAATGGACGATTCCTACTCTGCTGAATAATGCTCTCTGTTTTGGTTATGAGTTTTGGAACTGTTAAGTGGTTAGTTGGTTTCTGCCATGGGCTATGGTTAAGGGTTGTGTTCTGTTTGAGGATTGGTTATTGCTATTGGCTGTTATTAATGCAATGGTTCCCTAGTGATGATTATTGTTGAAGAATGTTACTCTAGGTTGCATTTACATCTTTCATATGTATGCTCTATTGGTTAGGACCTTAATGTCGTTGGTAGTATGTGAATACGATGATTTATGAAATGAGGAATAATAGTTGTGAAATTGTTAAGGTTTAGGAGTTATTGGAATAAGCTGAGGATGTATGTTCTGCAGCATTGGTTAATAATATAGTTATTTATGGTTAATTTCTTTGGAATTTTTTGAAGGTATTGGAAAGAAAGAACTTATGTGCAAAAACTCTCTACGGACATGAGGTAAGTAATGTTGCTTGTATTTTGGCCTTTCAGCTCTACAATGCAAAGTGCTAGGTGAGTTGTCTGTTTTCTCTGTTTTCACTTCGGTTCTGTTATCTGATAATAGTTTGAGGATTTCTAAACTGTCTGTTGGATGTTCGGTGCATGATAGCTATTCATTGAGGTCTTGTGCTACTATTTTATAGAGGAAACCACCTAAGAATATATAGTGATCATGTTCTGCTTTAGTATAACTGTTGTCTCCTGGAGATGTAATGCTTACTGTTTTATTGGATTTCTTGGAGATGTCTTCCTTCTGTTTTATTGGATTCCTTTGGAGACATTTCTTAGTGTTTTGTTGGATTTCTTGGAGATAGTTGTTTATTGTTTCTGTTAGATCTACTAGGAGATGTACTGCTATGTTCATTGTGTTTATTTTATGCTCATTGAGAATTATTAGAATGGTTCTGTTAAAAATGGTAGGCATTGGAGATGTTATTTTATTGTTATTAATATTGCATTGTTGTGAAGTGTCCAGTTTATATGGCATTGCATGTTCATGCATGAGTCAACATATAAGAAAGATAAAAAGAGGAATAAATGCATGAGATTCAACTGGGTGCCCATCCATACCAAGTGGATGAGTTCTAGGCTAGTGGTATGGGACGCTAGCCCAAGAATAGGTTTGTGCGGGCTGATCACCCAATCAGGCTGCCTACTTAGGTTGAGTGGTTACCCACTCGACATCAAAGTGAAAGAAAAGTACGTAAAAGACGGTTGGAGGTGTGAAAACTTGAGTTGGTCACCTGGTTGGGTGCTATGATTGGCCACCTTTGGGTGTGTTCTATGATTGGCCACCTTGTGCATCCTCATCAAATTTTGACATCTCCAACGCCAGTCAGTGAAAGAAAGAAAATATGTAAATTGTGATTGAGGACAGGCAGGCCAATGGGTCGTAAGCCCGTTAACTAGCTTCCGGCGCAACCTGGGGGCTGACAAGCAGGGTTGTTATGCACTAAGTGCACAACAGTTAACGAAGGACTCCCAAAAGGGCGTGGAGTCTGGGATCCCAAAAGGGCTTGGAGTCCGAGTCTCCTAAAAGAGCAAAGAAACGTGGTGTGTGCCCCACTGTCGTGCCTACTCATATCCGAAAAGATAAAGAAAAGAAACGAAAGCAAATGAAATGAAAAGATACGAAAGCAAAAGATAAATAAAAGAAACGAAAGCAAAGGAAAAGAAAAAAAAAGAAATGAAAGCAAAGGAAAGAAAAGAAACGAAAGCAAAGGAATTAAAAGAAATTAAACAAAATGAAAAGAAAACAAAGGTCACGACATGTCATGTTCACGGTCACATGCATTACTTTCTAAGTCTTAGACTTATAGATGAGCTTTGCATTGTAGGTACATGTATCACAGAGGAAAAGGAAAATGCAAAGACACATTGAGGAAGCTCACTCATGATGAAGACTTGGTGATTGTCGGGTAATCTGACGCTTTACTTTACTGTTTTATTAAATGAATATTTTATACAAAATTTGTAATTGATTCTTAATTAATGTTGTTTTGGTAAGAAAAGTATTTAATTGACAAAGTCTTCCGCTGCAAATATTTTAGGAATGAATGGTTTAGTAATTGGTTTTAAAGTATGGTTTTATCGCAAAAGAATTTTAAGTAACATCGTTTTAGTATGACAGTTTTAAAGAAAAAAATATGTCACAAGAATTTACTACAAAATAATGTTTTCTAAAATGGGAAGTTAGAAATGGTCTTTAGTTGAAATTTGTTCACCAATTGCCTAAAGAGTATTATAGATTGATGTAATTTTCTGTATTTATGCAGTGCTTGTAAGTCCATCCCTTTGAAATATCATGTGATTGGCTTTGCAATTCTGAGAGTCAAGCAAGAGAGGTTGACGAGTAGAGACGAGCAAGAGCATTCCAATTATCAGCTGTTGTAGAGTAACAGACAATTTGAGAAAGAAAAAAGTCTTTGAGTGAGGCGTATAGCCAACTCATGAGTAGTTTATCATGCTGCTACCACAAAGTAAAGGCAAGGTTGGGTTGAAACTGGGTTGGGTCAAGAAAAGGTGGTGCAAGAGGAGAGTAGCCATTAAGAAAGGCTTCAAGTCCATTGGCAATCCCTATATTTAGTAGCTGGTTTTTCCATACAAGATAATAGGATGAGTTTAATAGTAGGATTGATGCACGCCTATAGGGGGTATATTAGGTGTGCTAACTTTTTCGTTCGATATATTTATCTCTAAACCCTAAGTGATTTATCACAAATAAAGCATACAATTAATAATAATAATGAGTATAAGGGATAAAGAGGCAAACAAATTTTGTTCATGGGGTTCGGCAACCCCGGCCTACGTCCGCACTCCAAGCTTCCCAGTTGGAGATCCTTAATCACCTAACCTCCCCGATTAGTGATAATTGACTTCACGGGTGTCAATCAAATCTTTACAATGACTCTTTCTAAGGGCGTCACTCTTTTCACTTGACTATTACAGGGCGTTACCCTTTTGATCGCGGTTTACAAAAAGAAATGAAAATTAAAACAAGAATTTCCTAATTCTCAAGTGAGGGATTAAGAGAGTTAGGATTTCCACTCTTTTACTGAGAGAACTCGAGTAGAAATTTTGGCAACGTTTCGGTATAGTTATCTTTCTTCTTAGTCTTCAATTTGAAGTGTCACTATTTATAAAATTGCTCAACTGGTTGATCGCCTCCATTTTAGTCAATCGTCATCCGACTGTTAGAAACTAGTCATTGTGTTATATAGCTTGACCTGTCGACCGCCTTCTTCACTCCCGTTCACCGCCTTTTTCACATTTTAGAAGAACGCCCGACTCTGTCCATTTTGCAGTCAATCAAACCGTCTGTCGCTTGACCTCTTCCTTGACCGAAGCAATCTCGAGCACACTGTCTATTTTTGCAGTCGATCACCTACAGTAAATCAGTCGACCACTTTTACATATTCTGAAAAAACTAAAGCACTCTGTAATATTTGTGGTCGATCTACTCGTCATAGCTGGTCGACCTCCTCTATGCTATTGTCAACCTCTCCTTAGTGTTTTGCACTTCTTGAAGCTTCTAAGTCAAAATAATTATACTATACACTACATAGACTTAGGTAAACATATTAGTACATATAAATATCATTGTTAAGGGTATCTCCAATAAATATTAATATAAAGATAAAGATAAAACATGAAGCATAATCAAACAATAAACAACTTATTATTTTAATTAAAACATTCATTATCAAAACAAACAAACCTAATGACATTTACGCTAACAATCTTTGATTATTTTATAATAACAACATATTATAAATTGTTTATTCCTAAGTTTAAGCATGTGCATAAAGTATTGCATAATTTGATCTCTCCCCCTTAGTTTATGCAATATTTCTAAATTTTAATTTCATGCAAACATGTTATTTACAATTTATATAAATCTCTACCTCTTTGTCAAGATAAAAAATCCAATGGGGAGGTATAGAATAAATTCATAAAGGATTTCTCCCCCTTTTTCACTATTCAAAGCATATAAATCATTGAAGGGTAACAAATTGAGAAATGATACTATGGTAATAATACCAATAAAATTTCTCTTCCTTTTATCAATATACAAAGATCAAATCATTGGAGAAATCCAAAAAATCAAAACAAAATAACTCAAACAAATTAATTTTCCCCCTTCATCATTAAGCATGTATAAGATTTGGGAATTTAACCATCAAAACAAAGCACTTAGATTTCTCCCCCTTAGTATCAATTGTTGGGAGAAACAAAGTGTATACCAAGAAAAGTAATTCAAACTATACCAATTGTAATAATAAAAATATTTAAACTTTGATGAAAAAAAATTATTTAAGTTCAAACTATTTTCTCCCCCTATTTCAACAAACAAGTTCAACTCAATGGGGAGTTTCAAGGCATTAAAATCTAATACCAACAATCCGTCAATATATGCAATTTATGATATCAATTGTTGGATTGACAAAATTTAAACCAAAAGTACCAATTGAAGAATTTACAACAATTGAATGATTTAAAAAATAAATCAATGATACCAAAAAAATATGCAATCAATAGAATCAATATTAAATGAAGTCTAAACTTTTAACCTAAATGTACACTATTCATTTACTTCAAATTAAGAGTATAAATATTAAGCAATTTAAACATTTTAATAGCATACTTTTGATTCTCAAAATTGAAAAACACTTAGGTGTTTTTCTTAGGCACTCAAACATTTTTGGGTCCTTTAATCTTGGGTTTGGTTCCTTTAGGAATCCACAACAATTTAGAAATTGTCATTTTGTCATTAAATTTCATAGGGCAACTAAAAGATTTATGTCCTATACAATTGCAAAAATTACAAGTTGTATGACTAACAAAGAAGTTTTCATAATTTTTCCTCTTTGCAAAGGGTTGATAGCCAATTCCAGCTTTATCAAATATAACCTTTTGCTTTCCTAAAAGCATGCTCAGATTATTGCTACCATTAGTGAATTTCAAAACGATAGAGTTCAAATCATTATTTTTCACTTTCAATTCATTAGATTACTCTCAAGAGATTTGATATTAGCACTAGAAATTTCATACATGTTTTTCAACTCAACAATTTGATTTTCAAAAGATTTAACCATTTCATTATGCTTTTTCATCAAATTGTTGTTATCCTTTTCAACAAATTATATTTACGTTTAAGCACATTGAATTTATCAAATAATTCATTAAAAGCATCTAGCATATCATTAACTTCATCAATATCAAATGAATCGCTAGAAGAATTGTGTACCTTGACCTCTTTGGCCATGAAGCTAAAATTTGAGACTTCTTCTATCTCAGAAGAGGAGTCCTCATCACTATCTTCCAAAATGGCCTTGAGTGTTTTCTTCTTGAAAGACTTTGATTTCTTCTTTGCTTTTGGGCACTCATAAGAGGAGTGTCCGTGTTTCCAACACCCAAAGCAAACTATTATCTTCTCCTCTTTCTCTTTCTTGCGTTAAAGGTATTTGTTAAATTTCTGAGTTATAAATTTGATATGTTCATCTTCATCATCTTCCCTAGAATCCACTTGAGTGCTTAAGGAGGCTTTGAATGCTATGTTCCTTGGTTTAAAGATTTTCTCTCTTTTTGTTCCTTCTTCTCATTGCTCATCAACGTGATCTCATGCGTCATTAGGGAACCGATGAGTTCCTCTATCTTTAAGGCCTTAAGATTACGTGCTTCTTGAATAGAGGTCCTCTATCTTTAAGGCCTTGAGATCACGTGCTTCTTGAATAGAGGTCACTTTAGGTTGCCACACTCTCAGTAGACGTCTAAGAATTTTTCTCACCAACTCTTCATTGGGATAAACTCTACCAAACACTTTCAAACCGTTAGTCAGGTTAGTGAACTGAGTAAACATACAATTAATGGTTTCATCCTTATTCATACAAAATAATTCATATTCATGGATAAACATACTTAATTTACTTTTTTAAACTTAGTTAGTGCTCTCATGTGTAACTTCAAACAATTTCCAAATATTGAAGGCACTATCACATGCTTGAACTCTATTAAATTCATCATGATTTAGAGCACAATATAACATGTCAATTGTCTTCATTCTCAGTTTTCGTTTATCTAAATCATTAAGCTCCATATGGTCCATTTTCAATTATGCTCCATAAATCATAATCTATAGATTGTACATATATTCTCATCCTAGACTTCCAATATGTATAATCATTACCATTAAAATATGGAGGTCTAACTAAAGATTATCCTTCAACTTGCATATTGAATGTCATAATAATTTATACAATAAAAAAGATTCAATCAAATTTATCCAAATAAATCTGTAATATCCCAATTTTTTATATCGGAATTTAAAATGATAAATTGGAAGATAATTGTGAATATTCAAATTTTTCGAATAAATTATCGGGATATTACTATGTCATAATCAATGTTTTATAATGTGAAATTAAATAAATTGGTATTAAGTATAAGAAGTGGGATTAATAGAATTTATATTGGAAGATTAAAAGAATGAATTAATTAAAGGTGAAAATGAAATGGAATTAAAAGAAAGTGGAAGGGTTGTTTGGTTTGGTTTGCTTTGGCCATTTGCAATAGAAATAGAGAGCGAGAATGAGAGACAGATAGGGAGCGAGCATCGGGACGACGCGAGAAGGGGAGAGCTCCGGCTATCTCCGGCGACGAGTGGCGAGCGACGGCGACGGTGACTGAGGCTTGGGCTGGGCTTCGCCGGTGTGCTGCTGGTCGCGGCTCGGGGAAACGGCGGGTCACCGCGGTTAGGGCTCGGGAATGGAATCCCGTCGATGCCGCCAATGTCGAGTATGGTACGTCATTCATTTGTTCAATAAATTCTTCCTCTGGTATCTGGTCTTGGACGAATCGGTGGTGGTGTGTGATGACAGTGACGAAATGGGTGATGACAGGGCTTTGAATCGGTGGAGTTGGTTTGGGACCAGTTTTGTTGGTTCACAACTAAATTGGTTTAACCAATTAATTAGCTGGCAGGAGTCCTCCATGCGGCAGCTCTTCTGTAGACGGTGTGTATTCTCCAGCGGTGTACGTTTCTTCTTTCTCCATCGGTGTACGTCTCCTTCTCGGCTTCTATAAATCTGTATACATGTTGAAGCATTCTCGGACTAGTCAGTAAGGTACTACCTGTGGATTGCTGTGAAGAAAATAAACTCTGTGTTGGTTTTGGCGACTTGAGATGAATTGGAGAGGTATGGCCGAGAGATAGAGAATTGAAGAACTCTGGATAGACAGTGGAGGACTTCCTCTCGGGTGTGCTCTCAAGGGGCCGAGAGCAGTTTGGGAGCAGTGAAGAGAATTTAGTGTACTCTTCAGGTAATGCTTTCTCTGTTAACTTGGCATGCTTCTGTTAATGAAGTGTCGAATAAGCTGTTGTTGTGTTGAATGGGTTAGTGAATATTGGAATCAAACCTCTGTTGAAATGTCTGTAAATGTTGTTTGGCTGTGCTCTGTTATTCCTGTACTCTGTTTGGGATGATTGATTTTGGTTGTACAAATTGTTCATGAGAGTTCAGATTTTGAAATTTAAAAGGAGGTCACTATCTCTTTAATGGGTATCGTGTTGGCTCATTGATCTGGTCGGATTATTGGTTGATTAATTGTTATATCCTATCAATTATAGTCTAAACCTTTGGTTACATGTTTCCTGTTTAGTCCCAATTCCAAGAATGTGTTGTATTAATTGAAATCTGATTCTAAGTTTAATGATTTCCTTGGTTGAGATAGCTCTGGCAGCTATTAGTCATTGTGAAGATGGTTATATGATTTGGTGCTATCATCCGGTTTGGTCACTGTCAAGCCGCATTATAGTGGAGTTGAATTGTGATAAGTTTGGATTATTTAGTTACTTACGGTTTGTCAAGAATGTTGGGATTGTTATTGTGAGGTAATCGTTTGGCATGGATTCTATCACTTGAATTAGTGATTAAGTAGAGACAAATAACTAAGGTTATGTATGTCACTTGAATTATTGGTAATTATATGTTAAAAGAGGCATTAAATGGTTCTCTATTTTGCTATGGAAAATATGGGTTCATGATAAAATAAGATTCGGGTTTTGTAAAGTTAATTTAACCAGACAGATTGATGGAATGAGCCACATTATAAGGTTTGCTATTTCGTTGTCCATGTGCAAATTGCGAAAATGTAAGGTTAATAATACGTGATTTTAATGATTTAGGTATTAACGAAAAAAGAATAGGGTGTCAAACGTGCCACGGACGCCAGGTAAGTGATACGCATGTGCTTTGGTCTTCAGACCCTACATCGCAAGAAATAGGAGATGCATATTTCGTTGTTTACAGTATCATGTTTCGGTGTTTACAGTTTTAAATAGCATGTTTTGATGTTTACAGTTGTAAATGCACGTTTTATTGTTTAGAGTTTTTATAAGCATGAATTGTATGTTGGTTGCGCTATTAGATTCCTCGAGTAGAGAATGTATGCATTCACGAGCATCATGCAGCATAGTTTTTCGAAAAGATACGAAAATGACTTTTAAGCATGGTTTTGAAAAGAAGGAAACAAAGAAGAAGCAAAATGATTACGAAATGATAGAAAGAAAAATATAGAAGAAACGAAACGTTTATGAAATGTTAAAAAGGAAACAAAAAAGAAATGAAACGTTTACGAAATGTTAAAAGGAAATAAAGAAGAAATGAAACAATTACGAAACGATAATGAACGTAAATTGGTGTGACGAGATGTGAGGTTGGGTTAGCCTCCCCTCCTCGTCAAGTTTAGACATCTCTAACTCTTTCAAGATAAAAATAACATAAATGGGGTCGTTTGGAAATGTGAGGTTGAGTTAGCTACTCCTCCTCGTCAAGTTTAGACATTTTCAACGCCTTTCAAGATTAAGACAACAACAAACATAAACGGGGTCACTTGAGAATGTGAGGTTGAGTTGGCTACTCCTCCTCGTCAAGTTTAGACATTCTCAACGCCTTTCAAGATAAAGTAAAGATAAAGAAAAAGATAAAGACAAACGGGGTCGTCTGGGGATGTGAGGTTCGCCTCGTCAAGTTTAGACATCTCCAACGCCTTTCAAGATAAAGTAAAGTAACGATTAAGTAAAGAAATGAACAGTAAAGTAAAGTCAAGAAAGCCAAGTCAAGATCGAGAAAACGGTAAAAGAAAATAAAAGAGAAATAGAAACAGAAACAGAAAACGAAAAGAGATTTAAGAGTTGCATGACATGTGCATCATACTTTTAATTTATATCACTTACTGAGCATTAGGCTCATTTGTTAAGTCTTGCGATGTAGGTATACGCACAGGTGATCAGGTCAAAGACAGTTGACGAAGGATTTGCATGGGCGGATATTGTGGTTGGCTGGATTAAAGAATTAAATGAGATTATTTGTAAAAGAATTTGTAAATTATTTACATTCTTTAATGTTTTAATTTAATGCCGCTGCGTTTCATAAAATGATTTTATTACTTCCGCTAAAATTGATAAATGATTTGAGTAAAGAGTTTTAATGATCGGATTTTATAAAAGGAAAATACTCTGATGTTTTTATAAAAAAAGAAAAGTTTTAAATTTTACGCATTTTAAAGTTAAATAAAAATACGGGATGTTACAAAATCTCTGCAAGAAAATTTAATCTAATAGATACAAATTAAACAAATTTAAATCAATATGCACAATATCACACAAAAAGTTTTAATAACCCCGCTCTAATACTAATTGTAGGATCGATGCATGCCTATAGATAGGGGGTGAATTATGTGAGCTAACTTTTTCGTGCGATATCTCTAAACCCTAAGTGATTTATCACAAATAAAGCATACAATTAATAATAATAATAATGAGTTTAAGGGATAGAGAGGTAAACAAACTTTGTTCATGCAGTTCGGCAATCTCGACCTATGTCCGCTCTCTAAGCTTTCTACTTGGAGATCCTTAATCACCTAACCTCCTCGATTAGTGATAATTGACTTCACGAGTATCAACCAAACTTTTACAATGACTATTTCTAAGGGCGTCACTCTTTTCACTGGACTATTACGGGGCGTCACCCTTTTCACTTGATTATTACGGAGCATCACCCTTTTGATCGCGGTTTACAAATGAAATGAAAATTACAATAAGGATTTCCTAACTCTCGAAATGTAATTTCTCAAGTGAGAGATTGAGAGAGTTAGGATTTGCACTCTTTTGCTGAGAGAACTCGAGTAGAAATTTTGGCAACATTTCGGTATAGTTATCTCTCTTCTAAGTCTTCAATTTATAGTGTCACTATTTATAAAACTGCTCAACCAGTCGACCACCTCGATTTTGGTCGACCGCCATCCGATCGTTGGAACTAACCGTTGTGTTATACAGTTTGATCAGTCAACCACCTTCTTCACTCTGGTTGACCGCCTTTTTCACATTTTAGAAGAACGCCTGATTCTGTCCATTTTGCGGTCAATCAAACCATTTGTCACTCGATGGCTTCCTCGACCAAAGAAATCCTGAGCACAATGTCCATTCGGTCAATCACCTATAGTAAATTAGTCTACTGCTTTTAGATATTCTGAAAAAACTCGAGCACTCTGTAATATTTGTGGTCGATCTACTCGTCTTAGCTGGTCGATCACCTCTTCAATTTTCCAGCAAATTGGTCGACCACCTCTATGCTATTGTCGACCTCTCCTTAGTGTTTTGCACTTCTTGAAGCTTTTAAGTCCCAATAATCATACTATACGCTACAAGGACTTAGGTAAACATGTTAGTACATATAAATACCATTGTTAAAGGGTATCTCTGATAAATATCAATATAAATATAAAGATAAAACATTAACTATAATCAAACAATAAACAACTTATTATTTTAATTAAAACATTCATCATAAAAAACAAATAAGTCTAATAACACTTAAACTAACACTAAATTCACGGTAAGAGACTGATTAATGGGAGGAAGCGATGGGAGGGGAGAAGAAGCTGCGGTAAAGTAAGGAAATTTGGTGCTACTAGAGGAGGCCATTGTCTGAGCTATGATACCAAGTAAGAAAAACAGAAAGTTAAATATTCCTCTTTGCATATATAAAGATATTGTTTACAATACTATCCTTCTCTTATATATAGAGAGAGAGACGGAGAATGTTCCAGATATAAATATTGTTAGAGGTTTGTTAAAGAAATATAACATGCACACAGTGATGCTCACTGATAGAAATAAACAGATATGCAAAGATGATGCCAAAATATACTCTCTGCAATTCTAATTCTACTTCAGTTTTATGTTAAAATCGCAATAATTGAAGCAATATTACTGAGAAGACAATATCGGGAAGCTCCGACGATCTTCTCGTCTTCGAAAATAATTTTTACTTTTTTGATTTTCTGAAAACGTTGTTGAATGTCAGCATAGCTCTTCCTGGTCATTTGTCGTCATCCAGTTGTCATCACCATATTTTATTCCTCTTTCTAATCCATCGTCGTTCTCTAATGCTCATTACCAATATCTCACTTTTCGTAGAGGAAAGTGTCTTTCCTTTGCGAAAAGTCATCTTTCAGCAACGGATCTACAGACGAAACATTGTCATTCCTCCTCGGAATGTTGTCTTTCCGCAACAGAAAATAATTTTTTAAATCTGTTTAGTGAAAAGACAATGTTTCGCCGAAGAAAAACAACTTTCCTCAGCGGAACGACAACGTTTTTAACAGAAAATGTAACCGCGATGTTTGCTCCTTCCATTTTCCATAGTTCAATGTTTAAGTTATTAGCAAAAATTATTCGGTGGTTGACTTGTTATTGATCTCATAATACAATAGTTATTTTATTAATTTCCATACCTTTTAATTTTATATTTCAAATTTTACCTTATAATATGGTAATTATTAATTTGTATAATTAATATTTTATTTTAATTATTTATAATTTATTTCAATAATTGATAAGCAAATGTATGCACGTAAAACTTAAACCATAAAATTAGAATTTAAAGTAATTATTACCACAATAAAAAAATGGAAGGTATCAAACCAAATCCAAGTGTGACCATAATCAAAAACATTTTTTTAAAAAATATATAATTTACTTTAAATTATTTGAATTATAATGTCATTTGAGGATCAATAGCAACTGTACCAGTCAATCCAGTGGACGGACGAAAAAGATGAACATCCAAACAAGGAAAGTTTTTCCTCGGATTTCTTGAAAAAGAACTGAAGGATCCAATGGAGAATTGGAGATTAGTGCAAAGAGGATTTTGAGGGGAGCTCAATTCCCAAATGCGCGCGAAATTGGATGAAATGGGATTCATGGAGGCGATATTCAATTTCTCTCTTTGCATTCCCGAGTAATTTCTTTGATTGACGCAACTACTTTGACCTAATAACTCAATTTATTTCTCTTCTTCATTTTCTCAATCGTGATTAACTGTTCTAGCTCTGCTTACATCAGAATGCAGCTGTACCAGTCAGCTACCATTTTTTGTTTTTTTTTCCCTTGCGTTGTGCGTGTGCTAATGTTTCTACTGTTTTGCTTTTTTTGAATGGTCTTTAGTGCTATGAAGTATGAACTGTGAAGGAAACTTGTAACCATCGGCTGATAGATATTGGATTTTCAGAGTTGAGGTAATCTGTCGAAGTCCTTTTCTCATTTGGTTGTGTTAGACTGCTTTGCTTTATCTGCTGATTTTCCACTAATTGATATATGAGTATCGGTGACTCTCCATGGGATTTTATATGAGAAATTAGACAGCCATGCTTAATGATGATCAGCGAGAAAGGTGTAAAATAGAGAAATTGGATGCCCCATAACTACAAAAACGCCCATTAGAAATTTATAAAAGATTCAACGGTCTTAATGATTTGGTGGATCAAGAGTGTAGATGTTGTTCTACTTCTAGCGACAGATTATGGACTACTTCGAAATGGAAAATTTTTGGAAGAAGAAGTGAGCAAAATAGAGGTTGCAGATGTGCAATCAAATCTTCTATATTCCTTCCTGCACTTCTGCAACCTCTATTGCATCATAAACAACTTTGACGATTTGTTTATGGACTGGTTGACTTTAAAGCATTACAATTATATAATTGTGGATTCTCGTTTTTGGTCACTGCAATTGCAATACTTTCCAGTTCTCCTCTGTTTATCCCATATTTTATGTTGTAATTAATCAAGTTATGCTGTTGATTTAGCACTTAGAGATCCTGCTTTTTTGGTGCTTTCATTTCGTCCATACAATGAGTAAGACATTCTGCATACATAATCAGTGGACCACCGGGCCTTATATTAATTCTCACTCCCACCGGCCACCACTGAGAAATACGAAAGACTTGTCTTCTCCTTGAAACAAAGATCGCCCATGATTTTGCCCCTTTTTTCTTCTTTAATTATAAATTTCTACGGTGGGAGTGTTGTTGAGTACAAAGCATGTTTTTTGGCTGCTTCCCCATAATTGGAATCTAAGGGAGAAATCAAAGCGTTGAAAAGTGGCATCTTTCACCGCTTTGATTTTAACTTATCGTCTTCTGCACACCTTTTTTTTTTAACAAAGTCCTCAAAGATAACACAATCTGATGAGAAAAAGTTTTGGAACGTAATACTTGTATTATTTTGAATCTTGCATATACAAAAACTAGGTACGAACAATATGCCACGATGATTTAGACAAAGTTGGCACACATAATGACCGAATAGCATGTCTTATTATGCTATTCACAAGATTCAGGAACTGAAAACTTTTATCACTGGTTTTTGAATCACCGAACAAATTCTTAAGTATTTTTTTTCTTAGTTTGAGTTTTTGGCTTGAATCTGGGCAAATTCCACGATTCTCTTTCCCCGTAATTTGTTTGTCAGATAATGCCTGCCATAGTCTCCATGAATATATCTTTTGTACTTGCATGGGTTATCTTCGTTCACCAGTTCAGGCAAAGGACCAAGCTCTACTGCATAGCTAGGAGCATAAAAAGTGACGGCGGAAAGACGAGCTTCTGTCTCGTGAGTTACTGCTCTGTGTTCCACACTCTTGTACCTCCCATTTGTAAGAACCTGTTGTGTTTTATCATGAAAACATGTTTATTTTTTCTGTGTAAATTTAAAAAATAAAAAATAAACTTGAAGGAAGAAAAATTTTTACTTCAATGGTGTCACCGAGGTTGATGACGAGTGCGTTTGGAATGGGTTGAATACCAATCCATTCGTTGTTTTTGAGGATTTGTAACCCAACTGGGCTGTTCTTACCCTGTTGCAGGACTGTGAGAGCACTACCATCCGAGTGAGGACTCAGACCCATCACAAGATCAGGTCTTGGGCATGGCGGGTAATAGTTCAGCCTTATGGCCTGCACAATCTCCCCAAACACCTCATGGAAGATATCTTCTTTCAAGCCAAGGGTAAGAGCTATATTCTCTAGCAGACATCGACACAGCTTTACTATTCCTTTGGAGTAAGCATCCATTATCTCACTGCCAAACAAAGGGCAATGACAGAGAGGGTAGATAGATGGATAGATACATAGATACATAGATATATATAGAGAGAGATAGATACATACATACATACATAGATACATAGATACATACATACATAGATAGATACATAGATAGATACATAGATACATAGATATATATATATATATATATATATATATATATATATATAGAGAGAGAGAGAGAGAGAGAGATTACTTGAAGTCGGCTATCTCCGTTGGCCAAAACTTGGGGTTCCTTATTGCCTGAGGTTTAAGGGCAAGAGCAAACATGTTGATCCAATCTAGCTTTTGGTTCTCTGAGAACACAAAAGCTTGTCCATATCCGTGAACAATTCCCGGAGTCATTGCGTACTTATCTTTTGTTTCAACAGGAAGCATGAAGAAGCCTCTAGCCATTTCCTCTAAGCTTTCAAGCACGCTTTGAGCAATTCCATGATTAATCACCTAAAAGAAGAAGGCTTGCATATGTTATCTTTCCATAATCTGATCATAACACTACAAACTGAAAAAGATGAAACTTTACCTGAAAAAACCCCCACTCTTCACTGGCAGTTGAAAGTTTCAATAATTCATTTTTCATTTCATCTTTGTTTACACTCGTAAGCTTTGAAAGATCAATAATGGGAATTTCATGGGGTGAGGGCATAGATGTGACAAGCGTTGGTCTCTCACTCAGGTCTCTTACAAATCTTTCAGGTATCGTGTTTGGCTTAGTCTTTGTGAGCTCTTGAACATCATCAATGCAGCCAACATTGAGTGGAGTAGCAAGAACCGCAGCCATAGAAGCAAAGTTTTAAGAACCAGCAATTGAAGAGCTGAAAAGAAAGCTTCACCTTGGCAGCTTCAGTTCAGAGGACGCCTCTATTTATAGTCAAAGATAAGTGTACAACCAACCGGCCTTCTGTGATTTTTTTTTAAAAAATGTGTAAAATTTTTTGTTTTTGAAGTGTATGGGGCCCAACTTTTACAAATTATAAGTAAAATATATAGACTTTTTGGAGGGATAAGATGTAATGCACTTTTGTACGTTATCTGCGAATAATTGTACCCTTTTTCTCGATGGTATAGAAGAAAAATGGAATATCATAACTTGTTTTACTGGCTTTAGTAGCTTCTTTTCTGTTTGATCCTTCTACGCTATGTAGTTTTCATAGCGTTAGTCATTCATTCATCGACTCATGCGGTTTATGAATTTAACTATTTGTAATTTATCATAATTATTATTTTGTTAGAGTGGAATAAGTAGGGGGCCATCTTACTTTCTATTTGTCTGTTTTCATTTATGCAGACCCAAGTTAGTGTTGTCATAACATGCCCTTTTGCACCCCTCTCCCTCCTGTTGAAGTCAGCGCACCTCTTTCAAACCCCTTTATTTTTAATGCAATCCCAATCCTCTGGTTTTTGCAGGATACGATCAGGCTGGCCTCATCAGTCTGTCTCCCCAAAACTTGACACGTGTTGGACTATTACTTTGTCATTTAAAGAAAAATTACTGGGGGTGGAAGTTTTACTGGTGTGAGAAACTTCAGACCAGGTTCGTTCATTTGTTTTTATTTGAACAAGACCATTCTCTTATGAATTAGATAAATTTAGAAGGGATTCTATTTCAAGAAAGATAGCCTATTGACGTTTAACTTCTCTCTCTCCCTTTCTCTCTCATCTGCAAATTCCAACAGCTTTTAGACAAAACTTAAAAATATGAGTGTGGCCCCAGTACTGAATAGAGATTATGATGGTAAGTGCATTCAATATTTACATGTTTCACTTCACAAAGCCATAGCCAGGGCCACTGAGGCTTGTGATCATTAATTAATTTCAAGGAGGAATGAAAGATTACAAATGTTCTTGTTTTTATGAAATGGTTTCAGAAGATTTAACCATTTGTGGGTCTTTTTCTTTTAATCCTGGGTTATGATTGAGAAACAAAAATGGGTAATATTGAAAGTATTTTGTAGGTTAAAATTCTATCGAGGGAAGTAGAGAAAAGTCGAAACAAAGAGGATTAAAAACACGATGAAGCTACGTGTTTTTGTTTGTTTGTAGACAATAATATTCTCAGACAGTCAACAGCATAACTGAAGCCTATGAAAAAGATCCCATTGTCTACCTAATCACAACAAATTGGATGCTTGAATTCATAATTATCTGCTCAGATAGCTTTTTTTTTATTTATTTATATTTTATGAGATTTGTCCTGTTTTCACAACTATGAACACAATTATGGAAGACAATTGGTTGTAAGACAGTTCAAGTCTCCATCGGGCGGTGATGGCAGAGTTGACTTGAGCGAAAGGAGACTCAAATACCAAGAAATTGAAGAAACATAAAGCTCACCGTTCTAAAATAACCAAATAATTCTAAGGATATTTCTTCTTCTATTCAAGTAAAGACTCCCGATGGTTCTGAGGGAAGGACCCCACGCTCAACCATTTTTCACTTTAAATGTATTAATTAGCTGCATAAGTTATTAAATATTTAATTACAAGTTAGGATGCAATAAAACGTGGGTTTAACACGTCCAACAGATAATATCAAATAGAAGAACAAAATATCCAAAAGTAACTACGCAGAATCAAATTACAAATTAGAAATTATAATTGTCCATAATTAGAAATTATAATTGTCCATAATGAAGTTTACCTCACTAAAATTTTCTCAAGATAAAATTATTAAGATATTGGAAATA
The DNA here is from genome assembly GCA_022433065.1 of Begonia loranthoides. Lineage (NCBI taxonomy): Eukaryota > Viridiplantae > Streptophyta > Magnoliopsida > Cucurbitales > Begoniaceae > Begonia > Begonia loranthoides. The sequence continues at coordinate 8,332,873 of CM039469.1, forward strand.
CAATGAAGTTCGCCGAATTTACAATTGTAAGTCTTGCTGATAAAATCTTAAAAATGTGTCATTTGGATGAGTTGACTAAACTTAATAGGAATCAAATTTTAAATTTATGATAATTTATTTGAAATAATGTTTAAGCAAACATTAATTTAAAACTCGTATTTTATAAATCCATTTTAGAAAAAATTGTACAAAAGAGCATATGTTAAAAACAATCCACTAATAGGTGGTACGTAATTAAATTAGACACTTGTTGTACTAGATAAAAATTTCAATAAAAATAGAATCACTCACGAACTCTAAGCACACCATGTCATAGGCATATAAAAAATAAATGTGATGCTCAACGATCGCGAAAACTACATAAATACTCTAATCAGGTTTAGGTTTTTTTGCGTAGGGACATGACACATACAGTTGTCTTATTACTCTAATTAACAATAAACAAATATATCATTCAATGATCAAATGTGCGTAAAATAAAACAGTTCTCAAATCGGGTTGATCAAACTCGATCCACATGATCAAGTTGATCCAGTAATTTTATATGCATGCTTAAATAAAAAGTGTATCGTGAAAAAGTTAAATATAATATAAAAATTTGACAGCAATAATATAGACACGTCATTTTTATATCAGACATGTCTCAAAATATTTATTTCATAAAAATTATGCAATGCAACGCATAAAAATAAATCTCAACCTCAAAGTGGACTTATACTGACCAAATTACAATAATCTTAATAGTCCAAATAAGAGCCCCTGATTTTTAATTTAATTTTTGGATACCTATTAAAAAGTAAAACTGTTAAATTTTTAGGTTAAATTTTTACAACTTAATATTTCAATTATTATTTAAAATTAACATAAGTTAATTGGGTAGAAAAATACCCAATATCTTATCCAAAACAAACTCAAATTATGCATTGAATCGCAGGGCAAAATGGGCTTGATCTAAGCCCATGTAAGGCCCAAACTCGTGGGTCAAGATCACTTGGTCTACAGCCTACACAGGGCCTTGGAGCGCGGCCCATTCCTTTGGCCAAAACGCGGAGAAGGCAACGAGCGTCTTCCCCTTCCTCGTAGGTGATTTTTTCCTTTGTCTCGGCCACTCACCCAACGGTCGAGACAAAAAGAGACAAACATCGCGGCTCAATGTTAACTTAGTGGCATTTCATCGTTATGTAACTGATGTAAATAGAGTGACAAAAATCGTCAGCTTTTGTCCCAACCTATGACTATCTAAAATTCAAGATTTTTCAACCAATTGCTAAAACAGTAACAAGAGAAACAAAAGTTGAGTTTCTAGATTTACCTCTGTCGTCCAAATCTGACTTTTGCAACTTTTGATAATTACCGAGAATAAGGTCGTATAAAAATTCAATATTTTATATGTGCAATTGAAATTACAGAAGTAGGGCCAAAATGGTTGGATTCTTTCTCCAAAAATCTTAAGAAACTCTCGGACTTCAATAATAAACAGAAAATGACAAAGAGAATTTACCTGAGAAAATATAAGTTTAAAAAAAAAAAATCAGGGGTAGAGTTTAGAAAATTTGGAGTTGGAATAATAGGATTTTTAGGTAATAATAAAACTTACAAATAATCATGATGTTCTTGGGAATCACTTGATTTTCTCACTCACAATCAAACATTGCAATTCATTCATTCAACCCATAAAATCATAGGCAGGCAAGATTCATGCCCAGTGAATAAATTTTGGTTTAATATTTGTTATTGGTTGACTAATAATAAATAATTATATTAGCTTAGATTTAGGGAGTTTTTGGTAAAAGTAACACTTATGAAACAGATTAGGGTAAAACACAAGTTTTCTCCGGTTACGCTCCGACCCCATATTGGAGACACGTGCGGATCTGATAAAAACATGTTCAACTGATTAATCATTCAGATCTCCACTAACTACTTGTCCCAATTTATTAATTTAATGCGAAGGACAATCATTAATCACCCAAATTAATTGTTCTAATGTCTAATTTCTGGATTTTGTTCTTCGAGATTTGATTTTTATTTTCGGAAAATTCTCCTTCCTTCTCCATTTTCATCAATTCGACCGTGTTTTTTAGGGCCCTAATTCAGATTTCATCGCGTTCTCCCCCCTCAATTCCCTCTTTCTCTCTCATTTTCCGTCTTTTTCTCTTTATCTAAAGCTTTTCCTCCGTTTTTGTTCCTTGGCGTTTCGATCAAAGTCCGTCAGGTTTGCTCGCATTTTTAGTGGTTCTTAGTTCGAAGGTTTTTTCTTTTCTTTTTTTGTGGTAATTCTCTGCAAATGCAAAGGTGTTGATATTGCTCTAACCAGGTATTGATTTCGGAATTTCTTGTTTTCACATTGTTTGACGATTTAGTTTAACTTGTAGATAAATGATGGTGCCATAGAGAAGCAATTGGGGATAATTTCCAATAATTTCCTCCGTTAATTGAGGTTTCTGCATGGATTCTACACGCGACGCCGTCGGAGTTTCAGGAATGGTTCTAATCCCGACGCGTTTCGTGTGGCCATATGGAGGGAGAAATGTTTTTCTCAGTTGCTCTTTCAGGAGGTAGAAATCATGGTTTTTTGTATTCCGGATTTTACCATTCGCGTTGAGCTAATTGGCTTATTGAAAACCAGCAAACAAATTTCATTTTGTCATTTTTTTTTGTTCGAATGAAGGTGGTCTGAACTTATTCCAATGACGCCCGTTGAGGGTTGTCCAACTGTGTTTCAGGCTATTTACAGCTTAGCTCCTGGATACCACCAGGTTAGAATCTGGTGTTTAGAGTAGATATCATTTTTGAAATTTGATATGAGATTTTAGATTAAGAGAATTGAAACTTCATAATCCTAGTTTCCTTCTTGGTACTTTTTATTAATACTTACATTTTCCTGATAAAAATGAATTTATAATGAAGTACAAGGACTCTGGTATAAATGGAAAATCCAAACATTCTAGAATTATAGCTAGAATCATTTTAGCAAGTGATCCTCTATGTTTTTTTCGTTTTGGCTTTATTGATTGAACTTTTGGTTTATAAATTTGAGAGATTTATTTTAGTTTCTTTGGTACTCTGATCTCAGTCAAATAAAACATGTAATTGGATTGCCTATTTATGTTAATCATTGAGTACCTAATCTATTTCACTATTATCTGTTTACACATGTGGTCTTGCATGCAGTACAAATTTTTTGTCGATGGAGGATGGCGACATGATGAGCACCAGTCGCATATTTCGAGTGAATATGGGATAGTGAACACAGTTCTATTGTCGGCAGAGCCTAATTACATCCCTGCAGTTAGTAATCCCGAGACATCTCCGGGATCGAACATGGATGTGGAGGATAGTGATGCCCCGCACTCTCTTGTAAGGACTGTTATGAACAATTGCAATTATCATTACGAAAACCTATGGCACTCTCTTCATTTTATTTATGTTTAAATTTTACAAACGGCAGGAAATCTGGATTTTATTTTCATTTATTTATCCAATACTCAAGTTCCTCATATTCATGTCCTAACTCTTTGATACGTCCGATGAGCTGTTTAGGGTTAAATTTACTTATGTTAGAAAAATAAAACGAGCCAATTAATTTATAAGGCCTTTTAGGGTTTTTTAAATAGTCTTTTAGGCCTTTTAGGGTTTTTTATTTAAAGAGAGAGTTGTAAGGGAAGAGGGCATTGAGAAATTTAGGGTTTCACTAGTGGGAGAGCTAATAGACCTCTCGAACGTCTATCACATTTGGGAGAGCTAGCAGACCTCTCGAACGTCTGCGCTATCGAGTTGTTTATCAGTTTATTATCTAATTTATCTGTTTTCATTTGATATTGAAGTATGGTTCTCTCAATTTCCATTTGATATTAGAGGGGTTCGTATCATTGGTATCAGAGCAAGCGGAAGCTGTCAACAGACGATCAAAAGCGGCCTCAAAATTGTAATTTTACAGAAGCTTATTTCGTTGCTGTTATCAGTCAATCCTCATGGCCGGAAAGAGAGGTGAAGGGAAAGAAGGGGTTGGAGAAGAAAGAGTAAGCCGTGAAGAACTCAAAAGGGAGTTAGGAAATTTAGTCGATCGTGATGAATTTCAGACAGAATTGGAAAGTCTACGGGAGGAGCTTTCTCAGGGATTGGGTTCTTTGAAAGCAGACTCTGAGTCGCTTCAATCCTTGAAGGCCGATATGGCAGCAATTATGATGGCTCTGGCGTCGATGCGGACTGAACAAGAAGGATTCCGCCCTGGTAACCCGCGCGACGAAGCTCATGTTGAGAGTCGCTCAGGTCTGCAGAGCAGCGGGCCTCAGGCGAGTGGAGAAGGAGTTCGGTTGGGAGTTGGGTTTTCCTTTCACGCCGAACCTGAAGCGTCGCGGGTGGGTGAGGCTGCTCGGGTTGCTGAAGAGGATTCTCGGGTTGATGAGGAGCTATTGGCTCACGTAGAAAGAAGAAACATGGGCCATGGAATTTGGTTTGACAATGGAAAAAGACATATGGGCGATGAAACTGTGTTGGACAAAAAAACAGCCCATAATAGGGGTACCCAAAGTGGGCTGCCCACTTGGCAAGGCCTAGTGTATCATGAGCAAAATGGCACGGACCGTGTAGTGGATAATGATTCGTTTTTCCGCCATAAGCCGGAGGAGGTACTTGGAGTTTTAGCTGGAGATGGTCGGCTTAAATACCTGGAGATGCCAGTATTCGAAAATGGAGACCTCGATGATTGGGTATTCAGGGTTGAACGGTTCTTTGCCCTTCAACGTTTAACGGAGATCGAAAAAATAGATGCAGTAGCAGTGCACCTAGATGGAGAGGCACTGACTTGGTTTCAATGGGAGGATGGAAGGCAACCATTTCGAAATTGGGTGGATTTAAGAGAACGACTACTGGGTCGATTCCATTTTTCACATGAAGGATCGTTATCAGAACGATTTTTGGCATTACGACAAGGGGGAACGGTGAGAGAATATAGGTTGCAGTTCGAGAAATTGGCTGCTTCTTTTCGGGACATTCCCGATCACTTACTGGAGGCTCAATTTATGAATGGCTTGCGGACAAAAATTAGAGCAGAATTAATAGTATTTAGACCAACTAGGTTGAGACAAATCATGCAAACAGCACAGCGAATTGAAAACAAGAAGGCCATGTATTTAAAGGACGATGAACTCAAGAATTAAAGAGATATGAACACAAAAATCATGCACCTTGAGGACAAGGTGCATCTTTGAGAAGGGAGTATTGATACGTCCGGTGAGCTGTTTAGAGTTAAATTTACTTATGTTAGAAAAATAAAACGGGTCAATTAATCTATAAGGCCTTTTAGGTTTTTTAAATAGTCTCTTAGACCTTTTAGGATTTTTTATTTAAAGAGGGAGTTGTAAGGGAAGAGGGTATTGAGAAATTTAGGGTTTCACAAGTGGGAGAGCTAATAGACCTCTTGAACGTCTATCACTTGTGGGAGAGCTAACAGACCTCTCGAACGTCTGCGCTATCGAGTTGTTTATCAATTTATTATCTAATATATCAGTTTTCATTTGATATTGAAGTATGGTTCTCTCTATTTCCATTTGATATTAGAGGGGTTCGTATCACTCTTCAATTTCCTAATTTTGGGTAGTGACATTTTAAAAAATTTCCACACAGAAAGTGCCTATTTCAAGGTCCCAGTTCATGGATGTAAACTAGGAACATGACCTATATCATATCAACTCAATATTTTGTTGTACTATTAGAGTTATTTGCATGCTGAAGTAGGATAGTTAATGTCTAATGAACAGGATTTGGGATCTTTATTTGCTCTGTATTCTCAGATGGAGGGCTTTATATATGATGCAGGTCAGAACTACAGATTCTACATTAATTCAGTCATCACCGATGATAGCAGAGGCTGATCTTCAGCGCACACGACATCGAATATCTGTGTTTTTATCTACTCACTCAGCTTATGACTTACTTCCCGAGTCAAGCAAGGTTGGATAATATACCTTAAGAGTTTCTATTGCCACAATAGATTCTTATTGAACTGGAACAGTGCAAACCAATTTTCTGATTTATGTACATTTAATTGTCAGGTTGTTGCCTTGGATGTCGATTTACCGGTTAAGCAAGCGTTTCATATATTGCATGAGCAGGTATGATGTTGTTATCTTTTTGCTCAAACTCTTAATAAAGTTTAAGTTCCTGTTAGATATGTTGAATATTTCTGTTAAAAATTTTCAAGACTTTCTTTTATCTTGGCTTCTTTTGAAAAGGTTGATCCATGTCATTCTGAGATGAGGCATTATGCATTAAGTTTAATATGGCTTGGAAGTTTCCATATTTTTCCAAAGTGATTTGAAGTAATATCTTGTTGTTAGTACCATTACAACTTTCGGTTGGCATGGTTACACATTTTTGTTATCTGACAAGAACGAAGAGGGCAGGTGTAGTTTTCATAATGCTCTCATCTTAATAACAATCAACTACATAAAGAATAACATAAAATATGGAATTAAGCAAAAAAAAAAAAAAAGAATCCATATTTTATGTTATTCTTTATGTAGTTGATTGTTAATAAGATGATTAGTAATGTTAAGAGGTAGTGTTCCTTGCACTTTTTTGGGTAAGAAATTAAAATTCTATTGGTTAAAAATATCACGTAAAAGAGGGTAAAATTTTCCAAGAAGGACAGTTGGAAATAAGTAAAGAAGACTATCTGAGAGCGGCTGATAAAAGATTATCCTACTGCTTATTGAGACACACTCCTTTTTCCAACCATGAAATCAATTCCAAAAATCTCATTCGCAAGAGACAGAAATCCTATAGAAAGAGGATTCATACACAATTCCTTACCAAACTACTTAAAAGGTCAATTTCCCACTGAAAAACCAACTAAACTAGCGAGAGCATTGATTTTATTCTCATTATCATTAATGCCCATGACTTCACATTTGTAAGACTGATTTTGAGACTGATAAGAGGCCAATTGTCCTCATCAGAAACTGAAAAAGATAGTTCTGCTAACAGGAAAACCTTCGACAATATCATTCTGTGTCCTTATTATCTCTTGTTTTATATTCCTGCTTGTTTTGACAAAGAGCCTGGGTATACTTCTCTTCTGAGTTAAGAAATTTACAGGGAATTTCTTTGGCTCCTCTCTGGGACTTTAGCAAGGGACAGTTTGTCGGAGTTCTCAGTGCAGTGGATTTTATTTTGATATTAAGAGAGGTATGTTGGCAATTGGTAATGTATTTTTAATAACTGGGAGTCACAAAAAATACAATTATCTGATTGACATTTTATTAGTACTTTGATAAATTTATTTTGGAATCTAATGGCGATTCCTTTAAGATGCTACCCGAAGAAACAAGACTTATACCATTCCTTGTTACGTTCTAACTTCAGCTAGGGAAGTACGGCTCAAATCTGTCAAAGGAAGAGCTTGAGACACACTCAGTATCTGCTTGGAAAGAGGGAAAAGCCTATTTGAGTGGTAGAATTGATGAACACGGGAGACTCTTATCAAGACATTTTATACATGTGAGTATTGCATTTGATGAACCACTAATGTGCAATTTTTCAATACTAAATGAAAGGGCCATGGATACTTTTCCATATTTGTATTTTGATGATTTGAGTTTGTATAAAAGTTCTGTTGTTTTCTGGAATTGTAGGCTAAGCCCGATGATAATTTAAAAGATGTTGCTCTGAAGATTTTGAATAATGAAGTGGCCATAGTTCCCATTATCCATTCATCATCAGAAGATGGTTCTTTTCCACAGCTATTACATCTTGCTTCGCTTTCTGGAATATTAAAATGTGAGATTGTTTGTTGTTTATTAAGTGAATTATACAATAACGTTTTGCGATTGACTAATTGATGTTAGTATTCAGGTATTTGTAGATACTTTAGGAATTGTTCTAGCTCATTGCCTATACTCCAGCTTCCTGTTTGTGCAATTCCAATTGGTACATGGGTTCCCAAAATTGGTGAACAAAATAGACGACCATTAGCAATGCTGAGACCTAATGCTTCTCTAAGTTCAGCTCTAAATTTGTTAATTCAAGGTATGTTTCTTTTCTGATCATTCATCATTTCATTTAACTTTACGTTTAAGTGTTAATAGACAAAAAGGGCAATTATAGTAAAAAAAAAGGCAAATTGAAAGGTTCTTAAAAATCGCTAAAAATAGTTTTTTTATTGTGATTAATTGTTTATTATGCTATTTTGGTTTTTTTGCCTTGTAGCTCAAGTTAGTTCAATACCCATAGTTGATGATAATGACGCGTTGCTGGATACTTACTGTCGAAGGTTTTGTATTTCCCAGCAATTTTAATGTTCCTCATTTCTTGTTCTAGGTCTAAGTGATGACTTTTATACCATTGTTATATTTTCTTCAGTGATATAACTGCGTTGGCTAAAGACAGGGCCTATATGCATACTAATCTTGACGAAATAACAATAAACCAGGTACTTACTGTACTTCTTCATTCCAAAATTTCAACAACTCTTTTTGTGATGACTTTAGTGTTCATCTTCGCGTGTGAACCAGTCATCGGGTAATATGTATATTTCTGTTTTTGTATTTTCATCATCTCTTGATTTTAGCTGGTTTTATAAATTAGCTTTTATTCTATGCTTTACCTTTTGTACCAGCCGTGCTTAGAGGAACCATCTTAGTACCCTAGGTGGAATCATTTGGAATGACTTGAATCTTTTAGGGTTGAAAAACTCTAACTTGGCCCCTCTCTCTAGGCGTTGCAATCGGGACAGGACTCATATTCCACTTGTGAACCAAGAAGTCACAGATGCCATATGTGTTTGCGATCCGATTCGTTGCACAAAGTTATGGAGAGACTGGCAAGCCCAGGTACTATTGGCTTCCGTAAATACATATGTTATTATTATTACTATTTTCAAAACTCTGCATGCGAAATTATTCGAGCTGCTCTATGCAAACAGATTTCAACACCAAATTGACAAAAATTCTGTTTTTTTTTATCTCTATCATTTTCTGTGTAGCAGGATAACAAATTTAGTTCATATCATCTGACTCAGGTGTTCGACGGCTCGTCGTTGTGGAGGCAGGTAGTAAACGCGTACAAGGGATAATTTCATTGAGTGACATTTTTAAGTTTTTGCTAGGTTAGTTCAATTGCGAGCAGAAGATTTGGTGGGATTTCCTCTCCTATCATCTGCACGGTTGTTTGAAAAAGGTACAGTAGCCCTCCACAAAATGAAACTTTGACCTGATTCCATTGTCTGGCCACTATCTTCATTGCCTTGTTTTTTTTAGAATTTAGGCTGAAGAAAGAGGCCTTGTGTATTGGGAATATTTATTACATTTGAAAGTTCTTGCCCCTATTCCCATGGCAGCCATTGATGGAGCTCGTGACTTGTAAAAAAAAAAGTTGTGCATAGAGCTCGTGACCTATGCAATGTTCACTAACATGTCTTATTGGTTCAATATTGTCCTTTTAGCTTTTGAACTGTTTCTCTAGTTTAAATATCCTGTCGTCCAACAGATTCCAACAGAGAGCATGCTGCAAAACTGGAGATGAGATTTGGGTCATTTTTGTTTTGATATTATTAGTAAAAAGTTAACCATCTGCACTGATAAATTATTTACATGAACAAGAAAAACACCTGAAAAGAAGGCGGACTGCACAGACTTAATATTTCAATATTGACATTGAATTAGAATGTTTAGAGCCGAGGTACGTTGATACAGGCACTGCGAATAGATGGGAAGAAGTGCCATAACTGAGAATGGTATAATAGCATGTGAACTTTTATGTATAAAACAAAATGGGCTAAAAGATATGAACCTAAGTGGGTACGAGCGCAAGTATCTGGCTCCTAATAATTCCCATGCATTTCTGTATTTCTGCGTATATTGGGAGGTTCTCAGAGCATCTCGGCTGCAGACTATTAGCAGCTGAATCTAATACCTGAGCAACATCAGCAGGCGGAAATTGCCTTTCTGTGCACTTCTGCATTGTCAACCAATCAGAGAATGACAACTCTTTAGATACTGTTAAATAAATTCATTATTTCCAAGGAAAATTTGCCAAAAATGACATAATAATGAAGAATAACAACAAAGAAACATGCACGGAATATAAGGTGAGTTGCAGTAAAATTTTTCCGTAATATTTTACTAACTAAACCAGGAAATGCAATAGCCTCTAAAAGCCCTAAAACAAATTCAAAATTCTAGCTATTTGCTAAGCTATTTTATTTGAAAATAAATCTCTAAAAAATAATTTAAAATCATTATAAGACAATATCTCTTTCCCTCCCATCACTTAGTACACTTTTTTCTGAATAAATTTTATTTCTTATGAAAAGACCTAAACCAAATTTGAACAAGTGCAGTTGTTAAAATCTTCGTTGTCTCACTCGATGCAGGAGACATGTCTAGCAGTAAAAACTTCGGTGTCAAATAGAAAAAAAAAATTCCTATGCAGCTTTATAATTGATTTGAAGAACAAGGTAGAAGCTACACTACATCTAATTTTACATATTTATAATAGTATTGGCAGTAAAATAAAATGAAAAGAGAAAAATATTTACCTGAATCACGAGTAAAGTAGATACACAGTGAGCTATAAGTTCTGAAGGGATCTCTGCGTCACTTTGATCATATGAACCATTTCTCTTGGGATCTTCAACATGGCTAGTTGCTAATGAATTTGACGGATTCATAGGATTCTGTGTGGTCAAATTTGCCTGGCTTGAATCTGCAGTAGTAGATTTCATGGCTGGTAAGGCCGAATCATTTTCTGAAAGTCTATTGTTTACAAAATCTATCGCATCTTCAATACTCTCAAAATTATTTTCTCCTTTTCTCATAGTTGCAACTGCCTGAAAAAACAGTTGTCAGAAGGAGATAAAGTAAGATCAAACTTATGAAAGATTTTGCATCTCAACTAGATCTCCAAGAGATTCATGGAAAGTTAATCTGATCAACATGCACAAATGGTAATTGATCAGAAATTCAACTTGCACATCACAAAGCCAATGTTACATTTATTCGTTTTTGGATCACATTACAGGAATTATAAATTAGGAACAAAATATGTCAAGGGTTATAAAGATGAGTTGAGGCTACCTTGATAGCCGCATCAACCATTTCTCGCGCATTTGTTCTTGAAATTCCAACAATGTCACCTACATGAGATCCGGCAGGTTCTTGAGTTAGAAGACTAGGACCACTTAAATCAGACAGTGGCTTCAACAACATGGTTGTAGCCCCTTGATACGTATTCCGCTTTCGTAAGCAAAACAGAGCTGAAGAAACCTGGTAATGAAAAGGTAAGATACAATAGCAACCCCATGGTAAAGAAAAAGAAATTAAACCAAAATTAATTTCCTGGCTTTGAGTTCATACTTCCACATTGACTTCATTTAACTGTAGGAGGACAGCAGCATATTGCTTCTTAAAATGTTCAGAGTCCTTGAGTAAGCTGTCTCCATTTTTCTGATTTTCCAATACCTCGTCATTCATTCGTTTCAATTCAGACACCACAGCGTCCTAAATCATTAACAGCTGTTACTTTATTTGATCACCGCATGTGGCAGGAACTGTTAATGATTTGAACAATAGTGATCTACCCTGGTGAAGTAAAGTTAATTGTATTCTTAGAATAGGTGGTATCACCTTCTTGTCAAGTGCACGGGTTAACTCAGATAGAGCTTGGATGTCAGCTTCTTTTGTTTGAATTTGTGCAAATACAGAGTACTGAGGATTAGTGGCGTGTTGAGTATTAGACATCTTACCGGGTCCATATTTTGTTTGTGAACTAGAGCAAGGTTTCTCCTTCTGGACAAAAATAATATATACAAATTAAAATCAGAACTTTTTTTTCCACAATATTTCTGAATAGAATCATACTTTTTAACCAATAAAAACGGTTGAACATGCATCTTTATGTACTTCTGTAAAATAATCTAATCCATGAGGCCATGGGTTCAGGTACTAAAAAAAAAAAATAATAAAGAACGAAAATCACTAACATAGAATGAGGAGAAGATTTTTCTTGAAGGCAACTATTTCATTTCAAAGCAACCGGGTCCATTTCATAATGCAACACAAGCTACAAATATACCTCTTGCTAGCATCTCCCTCAAACGTGCTCGGGATCAATATAATAAAATAATCTCATACACAAAACCCATATTCACCAATCAACAAAAGACAAACCTTTTTCTGCCTTAAAAATTTTCTGATGTTATGAGGTGTTGGAATCATGAAGATTGGATCATCAGGGCTTTCCAGTTCCTCAATCGGGAAAGAATTCATATGATCATCAGTCTTTCCTTCTTTCTGTTGGACAATAATCTTGTGATCACTGAGGTGGTTCCCAATACCAAGAATTTCATCCAATGAGAGGTTATGCCTTGTAAGAGATGCAGGCATGTTTTCAAATGGATTTGATGGCATACAATTAATATCCTGCAATTTATAAGTGTAAAACAATTTAGGGTTCATGAAACTGGTTATTAACGTCCTAATAAGAATTGAAATACTTAAAAAAAAAATTAAATGTATAACGATTCAAAATTCAAGAAAAAAAAGAAAATATTGTAGAGCGCTATTCATTCATTGCATTAGCAGAATGACTTCCCTCAAAACGAGAATGAGAATAAACAAGCAAATTTACCGTAACAAACTCAACACCAAGTTTAGGCATGTCAAACTGAACCCTACACCTGTTGTAGTCAACTGTCAAAATGCTTCCGTCATGAATCTCCCTAGTACTTGGGTGTACAGCTATAACATGTTGTCCAACATATAAAGGCTTAGCTAAATCAGTTGGAAGTCCTTTGGTCCCAGAACGAAGTTCGGCATAATGTTTCTTAACAGATTCTCGATACTGATTAAGCTTCTGTTTTTCCTCTTTCAAAAATTGCACAGAAAATCTTCGCGGTCTTCCAAGGGAACTGAATTCAGCAAACCACAGATGTGAAAGTTCTATTTTTGATATCTTACGTTATGACAATAGCAAAAGGAAAATACCTTCGGATGACCCCCCATTCAACACGAGTTAATCGAGGAACATGCCCCAATCCCACATGATCCAAGTACTCTACAAACTCACATTTAGCAAACCATGGATAGTCAATTGCACTGTAGAACCACTCCAAGGTACACCATCTCCGCAACTGGCCTGAAGATAGGCAATGTGAAAGTCTTTCCTGTTATTACATCATTAAAACAAAATTCCATCATATAACCATAGTGAAACATGAATAAGATTATAAAGAACTCAAGTTTTTTGCAGCACAAATGATATCTTATTTTTTACCTTAACAGCAAGCAATTTTTGATGGAGGTCAAATGCAATATTTTCAGAAACATTTGAATTCTTCTGACTATGTGGCTTTGGCAAGTCCGTCTTCCTTTCTCTCCCAATCTTTGTAGTTAAGTTAATCAGGTTTTCAGATGAAATCGGTGCCGCATTTTCTTCCTTTACAAGCCCAGTATTTGAAAATGCATTTTCTGAATTCTTTACCCATTTCCCAGCCTTTGCAGGTCCAGCAGTATGAGAGGATCGTTTACCTTTACTAATAGACTTCTTTACTTCTTCTTTATCCTGCAATTAAAGGATTAACTCTTTCTTAATTGATAGAAATTTTGTTTCTTATTAAAAGGCAGAAACAAATGAAATCAATAGACTTGGAGAGGAGGAAAAAATTACACTCATCGAAGTAAGCAGCTATATGAGATCTAGAAACTGGGGCTTACACAACACATCAAAACCAAAAAAAAAAGTGTACATGATATGCAGAACTTTAAAAAAAGGAAATGTCAAGATTTAGTCTTATTTTCAAACATTTATAAGGTGCCTCAGCAGGAATGGAAAAAAGAAGTATTTACCTCATTCTTCCTAGACTCACTCAGAAGAGAATCAGCATGAGCATCATCATTTGACATCCATGACTAAAACGAGAATATAAATTATACCATAATTAATAAAAGACATACCTCATTGAAATAAAAGCAGCAAAACTGTGTCAATATATTCCAACCTTAGATGGTGACGGCTTCAGCTTTCGTTTTTGAGTGCTAGAACTAGACTGATCTAGTCCCTCCTTTGCTACAGGAATAGCATCAACACTGTGGTCAGAAGCTTTTCCCATTTTATTCCTTTTCAAAGCAGCAGTTTCAGCTCCAGCAATGCAATGGCTTCCTTTTATTTTAGACTTGTCCATAGTATGTTCTTCCTTGACCATGCCAGATGACTCTAGAAAAGAGAAACGAATAAAAGAACAAAGTTTGAATTGAATTAATCCGTCAAAAGGGAATGTATCAAAATCATCACATTGATAAAGAACCACAAAGCAAAATAAACTGACATTTACTGAATCATAATGAAAAAAATCAAATTAAATCAAAATGGCAAATGGAGAGAAACACTTGCCATTCACAAAAATCTGAGAAAAAAAAAAGGTTGAATGGGTGGATATGGAAGTGTATTTCTTTGTTCTTTTTCATTGTCAACTAATTATTAGTTTTTTATATGACATTAGCCATTGGCAGAAGGTATAGAAGTAACATTGCACAAAGTGATAAATTGCTGCTGAAGCATTCTAAGATTTATTTTTTAGGAAATGCTAGCCATGGATCACCATATCTCACATGCATCGCTTGTTTCAAAAGAGATGTCATAGTTCTCACAAACTGTTGAATTAACATTTAGTGAAAGGACAGGCTGTACCAGTGTCAACAGTTGTTTCTGGCATCATCAAAGACAGATCTGCCAGTGTTTGCAGCGCATCAAAGGCTGATTCATCATCTAGCAGAGAAAAATAAAGTGAAATAGTATGAGTATACAGGCTGTCAACATAATTAATTAGACAAGAAAAATACCGTTGGATATTATTCCAGATAATTCTCTCTTTAGTGATTAACTACTGCACTATCTAGTGGTGCACTTAAAAAACTGTACTTCTTAAACAACAATTTGTTAACTATATAATAAACTTGTTTCCCCCATCAATTCAGATGAATACAATGGAGGAACTTGAGCGGTTGAGTCTATTCGCTGCTCACATAAAAACCGATGGAAATAACACATTTCTATCTCATACATTTCGGTCTATGTGCTAAATGATGAGTGGCAAAATGTGCAGCTCAAATATCTAAATCTCACACGCAAGGAACCACAAAACTAACAATATGGCATTTTCATAGGCAGCAACAAAGATAAGTGTACAACATTTCGTTAAACAAAAAGTCACCAACCATAAAATGTTAAAATTGAATGTATTAGCTTTTCAATCCACTAATGATTATCCTGCAAGAGGATCTGGAAAATATGTATTAAGCCAAAGAAAGGTATTCCCAATCTTTTATATGGCCCGTTTTCTTCAATCAAGTAACAAAAAACACAAGTGAGAGGATGAACCATCGTCATCAGACAATGGGAAATTGTCAGACAATAAGTTATTGACCTTTTATGATTTGAAAGAACAACTATCTAATCAGGCAGGAACATATTAGAAAGAAAATATATTGTGTTGTAAGAAATACAAAATTATTGAATTATCTACCATTCATTTAACACAAACCTAAAGATTAATGTTCCATGCAATGGAAGATTATAACACATAAGTGGAGTGTTAAAAAATTATTGCATCATCTAGAACTTCAAGGACATGGAGAAGATGTTTTGAACGTCCTATAAAAGCAATTTATAAAGAATTTTACTTCCTGATTTTTTTTGTGACATTTTGCTCATGCATGTGTATGTCCATGAAAATGAAATTGACTGTGAAATTAGCAAAGTGAAGACAAACTTCTTGCTACCGTCAGCAACCTCTGACCTACGCCACCAGTTAAATTCATATCCCAGCTAGGGGACATTAGAGTGTGCAGGCAGGTACTGAGAGAAAGGGAGTGGGAGTGAAAAAAATGAAACAGTACACATCTTCCCAAAGAAATAAGATATATATGGGCTTCACTGACACAAGTTACAGTAGTTTAGACATGTAAACTAACTTACCAGCTCCAAACGGAACTCTTTTACTTCTCTTCGTTGGGCCCTTTGAGGAGGATCTTGATATTTTTACATCCATGTCATCTTCTTCAAAATTTCCCCTCACAGCATCCAGCTGTTGTCCTTCTGTCCCACTACATGCTTCCTTTATGTCATCCAAATGATTATACTTATTTTCCTCATCTTTTTGCTTCTTTACATTATACCTATTCCCCTTCTTTTGGGCCTCAAATGCAACAGCACGACCTCTGCGCACTGTGCAACTCTTTTTTGCCCTCTCATAATCTGCTCCTGTACTCCCAAAGCTCAATTCACAACCACCTTCATCCATTTCACTACAACGAAGTTTGGCACTGGTCATTTCTGATTCACTTCTCTACACAGCAGAAATATAAGTCATCATATATAAAAATAGTGTAAAAACAGAAGCTAAAAAGGTATTAAGTTATACCATCCTGACGCCACTCAGAAAAGGTGGAAGCACAGGCACTTCAAACTTTTGATTGGGTGTTTGAGAAAGTTGGGAAGAACCATCTCTTTGTGAAGCCTTTGTTAATGCTAATGCTATTTCATGAGCAACATCTTCGTCACTGTTAGCATGTGCCTTTAGCTTTAAACCTAACCTAGCTGGTGAAAAATATGTCTCTCTCTCCTTATCACATGAATAAGAAACTGGAACACGAGGAGTCCTTTTTCCAACAGCATGAGGTTTCATTCCTGGAAAAATCTAAATAAGTTAAATTTGGCATCTAAAATTGACAGGCGATTAAGAGAGAGGTTGTGAGAAAGAGATCCTAGTATTACATAATATAATCAACTCTGATAGAAAACACATCATATATTCAAGAGATTATAGCTAGACATAATAGAACAAGATAAAATGATATCTTATCCGGTAATGCAAATTTACATTTCAAGTTTCAAATTTACATTTCAAGTTTCAAAAGAATGAATAAACTGCATCATCATGACAACTAGTAAATATAAATAATAAGGGAGAGACTAAAGAAGATCTGAAATTTATCCCACCCGAACGCCTCTTCTTCAAAAGTGACAAGCAGCCATCAGTTGATGCAAGAGACTGGGAAAGTGTTACATCGTCAACAGATCCACTGGATATTTTAGAGACGTTATTCCGCAATTTTCCACGGGCTCGCTTCTGGGGGTTCTGTAATGCTCCTAAACCCTCGTCGCTTTCTTGTTCGCTATCACTTCCTCCCTGCGCAACAATCCTCAATTTAGTTCTAGAGGAGGCATCTGATAGAGCTCACAACTTACATATAGCAGGAGGCAGATATTCAGTTCTGCTACTGCTGAATAAGCAGTAGCCATTTGCAAGCATTTCAGTTTTATCTGTATTTCATATGGGTAATAACTGTCCAGCCAGCTTGAGTAGTTAGTAATTAAAACAGTTACTTGGATATAAGTCTCTCATATAGAAGAGAAGTGGAGGAATAAGACATTTATGGAAGAATTGTAGTAGGAGTAAGGTGGAGGGTCTTTAGACTCTCGACGATCTGAAGACTAGGCTGTAATACATGGATTTTAAATACAAAAGAGGTCTTCTTTGCTAAAAAAATCATCGGAATTAGACAGGAATCATCTTTTTCCCATGAGAATCCCCTCCACCAGATTGCATAATCTACACACTCAATTCATATTACGTACCACATGACGTTGTTGTCCCCAACAACAAATAACATTCAAATCCAATATCATTGGATAGTATACAAATGTAAAACGCTTTTTCCTTCAATTGATCTTAATAAATGACAAGTGGGCAAGACCATGAACAACCATTTATTTGTCTTTTTTTTCCTTTAATAAAACTCTTCACTGCCTACAACTTAAGAAGATAAAAACAAAAGCTCCCAAAAATTAAAGAGAGAAGGGCAACAAAATTTGACGAAAAAGGTAAATTAGTGAAACAATTTACAAAGCACGTCTTAAGAGACACTGAAATGTAATCTCACCAGTACACAGTAGTGATCAGTCATCATGGCTACAAGTCCAACGATCGATGCAGTGCCCTCTGGAAGTGATAAGTAGGCCTGATCACAGCAAAGATAAATAACTACATTGCAAAGAGAAATCACACACAAGTCTCACAATACTGCTTCAAAATATGAAAAATAACCATTGCCAGTTAAAAGGGCCACAAATAAAATTGATAGAGAATCACAGCAAACAATGATTACCCTATTCATGGTGTAAAGGGATTCAACCATTTCAACAGACCGATTACCTACAATAGCTGCCACCTACAAAAACAGGTAAAATAAAACAGAAGTTGTCACAATCACCATGCAATGCATAATAAAGAGTAGATATATGAACTTGACTCATCATGCAACGTAAGGTTAAAGCTCAACACATTAAGTCAAAAGCATGAATTTATATCAAGTCAAAAGCTTGAATCTGTTGACCCTAGGAAAAGGTGCTTAAAAACACACTCATATTTCATTTTAAGAAAATTAATTAACTTAACAATCGCAGAGCATCGAGCAACATTTCAATACTGTACTACCACATGTGATATTGGAATTTTTCCTACCTTCTTCCAATCCCTCCCATATTTTCTATATGCTTCGTAAAATCGCTTTAGCTCCTCCTTGTTCCATTGAGGCCCTAGCATATCAGAGAACTTCCTCTTCTGTACAGCACAGAAAAATGGCTAAAATTCAAAATGTTAAAATGAAAATCTGAATGAGAAACTTTCATACTGGACACAAAGTTCCATTTCTTATGGAAAAAAATTCCCGAAAAGAAATAATCTATTCTGAGTGGATCTTGATTCAGCAAAATTCAAAAAGTTTGGGATATTGACTACAGCTTCCAAAAACTTGTCTCACTAACATATCAGTTCCACTTACCTACATCATATACTCATGATTTGTCATTTAAATGTCATGGATATTCAATAATAAAAAAATTGGACCAGTTAACAAAAGTTTTATAAAATGCAGAAGTTAAATTTGTTAAACATTATGTTACTTACTATCTCTTACTGCTGCACTTGCTTTTTTAATGTATATATATCAGCTGTAAACTACTTTCCTTATCTTTAGGAGTAGGTTTGTCCCAAGATTAAGTGATTAATATAGCAAACTGACACTTAAGTTTTAAATTTCCTAAGTTAGTAGGTGATGCCCTAGTATTTAGTTAAGAAATGTAAAATAATTTCATCCAACAAAAAGTAACTAAAACCAAAAATATTTGAGAAAAACTCTGTAAATATAGGAACCATAACTCTATCTGCTTCATGAAAAAATGGCTTACCTTTTGTTTACCTTTGATTACATTTCCTCCATCTTTATTACGAGTAACCTCATTTACATAATTAAAACGCTTATTCACACTTGCTGATTTTCTTGATGGGGCCATAAGTAACTTTCTCAGCACCTGTTCGTGTGACGAAAAGAATTTCCCTCGGTGGTCAGAAGTCCACTAACAAACCAGAATTTAACGCTAGAGAATAACATGTACCAAAGTCGTGGATTTGATATCTGTGAAAGTTTAGATGTGTGCCCCTCAATAAGCATGCCTTACATGGAATCCAGGACCAAACCTTTACCCTTATACCTGAATGCTCTTTCTTTCAACTGCATGATCAAAAATCCATAACCATCCAACTTGAAAACAGTTATCCAAAAAAAAATTCAATTAGTACGACCAAAGAATCTGCATACATGACCTTTTCTAAGAAGCGGAGCACATAAACCGGCTCACCAAGAGCGTTCATTTAAAAAAAAACATATTATCGAACTGTAGACAGATTCCAACAATAGAATACTTTATCGAGATAATTTTATCCTACGGTAAAATAAGACGTTAAATTTTTAAATTTCGTGTTTCCAATCTTTCGGGATTCGACAAACTACAAGCGAGCTTAAGCTTCCCATTTTGCAGACAGAAAAAGCAAAAGCTTAAGATGGAACTCCCTCAAATGTTTCCCGCAAAAAACCATAAAAATCGAAAAGAGTAAATTCGCCGTAGGAATAAAGATGAGGTGATACTTAGTAAGAGAAAAAATTGCGGGTATTTGAATTCGACAACACTCTTTGAAAACTCAAATTGTGTGAAATGGGCAATCCAAACTTGGTAGAAAAACAGAAAAGAAGATCTCAAGAAAGAACACTCAAATGCGCTGATCTTGGAGAACTTAAAGTCCGAAAAAAAATAGATGCATAGATTTGAGTAAAATTTTCACGATAAAAAGGAGAAGGAAGAAAAACTGCATTAGAGGAGAAAATCTGAAAAATCAAAGAATTAAACAGCCCTAGAAGATAAAGAATCAGCCAATTAAAGAATCAGACAATTACCAGTCCACAACTGGTCGCTCCAGATCAATTCGGGGTTAGCTACTGATACAGAAGAAAACAGAACAAAAACTATCGTGCGGCATAGCAACAAGATTTGATTACCAATGACTAGTGGGAAGAAGAAGAAGAAGAAGAAGAAGAAGAAGGAGGAGGAGGGGCAGTAGCAGTAAGAATGAGAATTTGTGGGTGCAACCGCGAAACTTCAAATCGGAATACTAAACCACCGATGAACCACCTTCCAATCCCTACTCGCGAATTCCCACCCACCAGTAATTTATTTATTTATAATTATTTGAATAAATTTACTCTACTTAATTTAGGAAATTCAACTCATGTAACTCGCGAGCACTAACATTTACCATGAAAGTATGTTTTTATTAATAATTTAACCCCTAAACTATAAAAAATAAATATTATAAATATTATTATCTATTTACTATTAAGTAGATAAATTTCGTTTATATCATAGAATATTTCATGTTCCGTCGCATAACGTCAATACTAAATATTAAAGTTTTAGTATTGACGTTCCGTCAATGCGAAAACACTATGTTTTCGTCCGTTTTCAACTTCTAACGACAAATAATCTTGCATAAACTCGTATTTTACCAATATAAACTAGAATTTCACTCGAATTCGAGCTTTTAAACCCCAAATTCGATTTTTGAAACTTTAACCCTAAAAACGAAGAGGAAAAACTTACCACTGCACAAATCGCTTTCACAATAGTTAACTACAGGACGACGTGAACATGAAACTGTTGTCGAAAGTCAGAACCAATCTGATCGAAGCTCCCTCTCTCCTCTCTTCGCGTTCTCTCATTTGTGAGAAAACAAAAAAGATTTCTCTTTTCTATTTCTTCCCTTTTAAAAAAATTTAATTAAAAAAATATTAATTATATCATAATTACATCACTTATTTAAAACCCAATTCAAATCTCGACTCGATTAAAACACTAATCGAAAACAAATCTTTAGTCAAATTAATTTACCAAAATATTTTCACAATTAAATTATCGCTTGAAAAAATCCAATTTAACTATTTAACTTAAAAACACAAACGAGACCGCTAAGTGACAAAATGAGTCAACTTCAACATTTAACCAAAAATTACACGAAAATTTTACACGTGAAATTTTAAAATTATAAAAACCACGGGTTTTACAGTAAGGCTGCTCTGTCGCATTCTCAACCGCAACCCCCAGCAGAAACGAACTCGGCCCGTGAACGCAAATGGCGTGCAACTAAATTCATTGTCGGTCAGTTGCACCTAGGGGTGTGCATGGTCCGATTCGGTCTAATTTTGGTGTGGAACCAAACCGAACTGGTTGGTTTCAGTTTTAAAATTACAAAACCGAAACCGATTATATGGAAAATCGGAACTGAACTAGAAATTCGGTTCCAATTCGGGTTCGGTTTTGGTTTTTCCCACTTTATTTTTTTTAAAAAAAATTTCTCAACTATCAAAACGATTGAAGCGCTTTCTAGGAGCTCAAAAGAGAAACTCTCGAATTTCATTACACAGTTACAGTTTGTATTGCATCCGGTAACTCCTCAAAGTAGCAAATATCAAAGAAATAAGCTTTTATCAAAATGAATGGCCAATTTAAGAGACGAAATCAACAAATCATTATTCTCAACTATACTTATCGAGCAGGTCATGAAATACAAAACAAAGTAAACCAATCACATTCCTAAAGTGAATCGGAAGAACATATTTAGATCTAGGGCTTCAATCATGAATGAACTAAATGAAATTTCAGGAACAGAAATCAAGGTTTAAGTGAAATCCCAAAACATTCAACCTAAGAAACTAATCTGCACAAATAGGTGACAAGAAAAATAAAGATCTTCGCAGAAACCAAAAGTCAGAAAAAAAAAAACAGTGAGCAAAAAAAAAAAAAAAAAAAAACTTTGAGTTTTATGGATTACCAAGAGGCGACTGGCGATTGAGATCGAGGAGGATTGGCGACTGAGATCGAGGGAGGACTGGCAATCGAGATTGAGGGACGATTGGAGATCGAGATTGAGGGACGATTGGCGACTGAGATCGAGGGACGACTGGCGATCGAGATCGAGGGACTACTGGAGACCAAGATCGAGACATGACAGGCGACTGAGCGACCAAGATCGAGGGACGACTAGAGACCAAGACCGAGAGACGATTGGCAACAGAGACTCACATTCTTGGAAACCAAACCGAAGACGAAGACGAAGACAAACAGCAGATGACGGACGGGAACTCGGGAAGGAACTCAGGACGAACTACGACGAGTCAACGGTGAATAGTAGATAGGGAGTCAGGGCTCGGGGTTCGAGGGTCGAGAGTCAGGAGTCGCCGACTGTGAGTTTGTGAACTACAAAGTGGAGTAGCAAGCCAGCGATTGACTGCGAACTATGAAGACTGAAGACTCCATCTAAGCCCACCCCAAAGAAGTGAGCTAAAGTTTCCCAGCCGCCAGCCGCGCCCCCCCCCCCTACTCGCTGAAACGGC